>PVIW01004680.1:0-125645 GCA_004026585.1 Noctilio leporinus | reverse complement strand
TAGAGCTGCCCCTAAATGAAACAGGTGCCCTGCAATATAAAATCAGAAAATATCAGCTATCAGGAATGCTGCAGGAAGGATTACTATATTAGCAGGCAAGCTGGCCTGCATATCTTCTGCCACTTCCAGCTTAGGTTCTCAATTCTAATTATGTAGAAATTTGTGTATTATGTATTTCTGTAGATTAGATAACATAATTCTTCTTTGGGTTTAATTGTTATCTTTTCAAATCAGTGTCAAATAAATTTCAAATATGACTAATTATAAAAACAATTACCAAAAGGACATGTTAATCCATGGAGTTTCACCTTTTCTCTCACAATTCTCCTTCTCTCATTATTTATGAAATAATCTACAGTAGGCTGAGATACTAACCCTTCTGGTTAATGACCTTTTATTTTTATTCTTCCATTTCCATATGTCAATATGTAATAAAGCCATATTAATTAAGAGTAACTTTAGGAGAGTTCATTTGAATTATTAGAGGTCTGGCATATGGAATATTTTTAAATAAACCCAATCGAACTTTCATGATGCATCATAAGCCCAAAAGGGCCAACCTGGGGTGCCTTTATCAGATACCCCTTAGGGGATGGTTATAAATAACTTAGAACCCTTTTAATTAGCATATCTTTGTTCATATGGAAATGTGTGATTTTTTGAATAGTTGGCGTTTTTAATACATTATGATAACTGGGATTTTTTAAACATTCCCTCAACAAACTGTTATTGAACAACTATGTGCTGGGCATGCGAAGTGCTGGGTGTAGCAGTGGGCAAAGACAAAACACAGAACAATTGTGCACACACCTCAAAACAAGTATAAAATTGCAACTGTGATAAGGACTATGGAGGAGAGGTATGCAGTGCTGTAAATTATATAAGAAGCAACTTTACCACTTTAAGGGGTCTGTGAATCTTCCCCAAGGTAGCAAAATACAACCTAATGAAAGAGCAACTATTAACCAAGCAAGGGGAGAAATTGGAGACAAGTGTCCCAATGTCCCAAGTAATTACATGGGACCCAAGTGGCCCAAGTAATCCAAGTGATTACTTGGATTATGATGTGCAAAAGCCCCATGGCAGAACAGAGTACTATATAGTTTAGGAAATGAAAGAAAAGCCAGTGTGGAGAACTGATTGTGAGGACTGGAGTGGAATCTAGAGGCCAATACATTTAGAACCATGTTAAAAGCACTCATCTTTATTCAATGCATATGCTTTCTCCTTATAAAGAAAAATTTGCTAAGCCAAGATACACTGGTGCCACCCTAGCCTAATTATTACAGATTTTAAGTTTGCAAAATCTGAAATAAGAGGTTTTAGATGTTGCCGATAACTGACAAATTACCTCGAGCAAAAATAGTTTATTGCAAACAAATGGCTTCCATTAGGCTAAAATTATATAAACATATGGCACTAAGGTGTGAGACTGAATAAATAAAAGCAGGAAAGAAATACATCCACGAAAGGATAGGTAAACCAGCTAAACGCCTCGACGCTTCTGCTGTTTCTCTGACAGCAGCTAGGAAAATAAAAGGAAAGAAAAGGCTTCTTCCATGAGGCTTCATGATGCCTGGAGGCAAAACAAGCATGTGTGACACCTGTAAGAAGAGTGTGCCACCTGGGAGAGGTGTGAACTCCATAGTAGTCAGGCACGGTCCATCCACAACCGTGAATGACCATCTGGTCGACCTCTTGGCAGACAGCCCGCACCCCATCTTCACGTTGCGCCCCCAGCTCTCCAAACAGGGCATCCTCCAGTGCAGAGCCCACCTCCCTGCACACCCTGGCCAGCGCCCCGCAAAGAGCAGGGGTGCAGATGGCGTGGGGGGCCGGTGCCCAGAACAGAGCCCCCGACTCTGTGATTGCAGGCTGGCGGTGGACGGGCCCTTCGGCGCCGCGCTGACCGACGCGTTTCACTTCCCCGTGAGCGTGTGCATCGCGGCGGGAATTGGTGTCACCCCCTTCGCGGCGCTTCTGAAATCTCTGTGGTACAGATGCTGCGAGGCGCCACACCAGCTGCAGCCGAGCAAGGTACCGGGGAAATCATTAGTGCGCCCTTCCATGGATTAAAAGGCTCCACGTCCCGGTATCTATCATCTGCCGATTCCTGGGGAGGATTTTAATTAACTACGAGGGATAAACGCAAGGATCCTTAACTATACTTATGTTCTTAAAAATCTCCATCCAGTATTGCATTTATGAGAAGGGTTATGTCCAATCTTGTTAAAGATGACAAGACATAAATTTTATTGCTTCATTGCCATTACAGGACATGTAATTGCTCATGTCAGTAAAATATGGACAGGCTGCAAATGGATATGTGACTGGGTTGCAGTTAGTAATATTAACAGGCTGCCTTGCCCGACTCTCTTTAGCTTGATACTCTGGGTGTAAGTGTACAATTCAACATCTTTCTCTCGCGAATTCGGGGTCTTCACAAGAAGCGAAAATGCCATAGTTGGGACTCATTGACTTGCCTACTTGGTGCTGTCATCCATCCTGAAAGCTCTCTCTGTCTTTCCTTGTATGTTTTCTGACTGGATCCTCCGCTCTTGCCTCCCTTTCCTGGTATTATCTGGATATGCTGTCGCTTGCTTTCGCCCTCCTAGGACAGCAGCCAACCCCAGAGAAGAGCGGAAAGAGAGCCTGGCTCAGACTGAGTGGTGTCAACTCAGGAGGGCCCAGGATGTTGGGCAAGCCTGGTTCTGGTCTGGATTCCTCTACTTTTTGTCTGGTTGACACTTTGGCTGCAGTTTCCTCATCTGTCAAAGGGAGACACTTGTTTAGATCAGCATGTTTCTGTATCTATTCTAAGGAACATTTTAGTCATAGGATGTGGGCCACTGGAGAGAATTCTGTAGTCAAATGAACATAAGAAATGCTGGTACAAATCCCACTCTAGAAGAGCCACATCATCTAGCAGCCTATTCAATAAGTCCTGGAGGAAACAACCTCATTCAGATCACTTCCCCTACCCTCCTCAAGCTTATTTCACCATGGAAGCTTTCTCTACCTAACATTTACTACGGAAAGCATTAATTAAGAAAGCAACGAAGCAATGCCAGACCAGAGCATCTCTAAAATTGAGGCTTTCCAATTAAGAAGGGCAAAATTAGCTAGCATTTCATGAGCTTCCCAATGACAGGTTCTTGACATACATTTTCTTATTTGATCATTATAATCTTCTCAACAATGTTATAAATTGGATAATAAAATACCAGTTTTCAGATAAGGAACCCAGAAGTTTAGGAAGACAAAAGTGACTTTCCTGAAAACACATGAGTAATAAAAGGCAGATTCAGGATTGAAGCTAAGGCCCACCTGGCTATGACATAAGAGCACATGGTAGACATGACTCCCACCATTGTACTGCAGGAAAGCTGTGGGAGTCTGTTGGACTGCATCTCAGCCTGGTTCTGTCTCACTAGAAGCATCAGCTTGAGTGAATCAGTTCAGATCCCTCAGCTGGATTTCCTGGTCCACATAGCGGAGAAACAAGAGTCCTTCCCCAAGAAGAACCTGAAGTTCAGAAAGCTAGTAAATATGAGAATGTGATTTTGAATCCAGATCCTCCTGGCACTAAAGACCATCTTCTTTTTTCTTTGTACCACAATAAATTTAATAAAGTGTCTTCATCTCTCGGTTACTATCACAAAATAGCATCACTGGGTAGCTTATAAACAATAGGAACTCGTTTCTCTAGTTCAAGGTGCTGGAAAGTCCAGGGTCAATGCGCTTGCTCACCTAGTACCTGAGAAGAGTTTGCTTCCTGGTCTGTAGCTGTCCATCTTCTAGCTAGAATTACTATTGTCCATGGCAAGAGGGGGCAAGGTAGCTCTTTGGGGTCTTTTCTTTCAGTCAATGAGAAGCAAGTTTCTTGGTTTGCAGTTCGCAACTTACTGAGTGAAAAGACATATATAGAGGTCTAGAAGATTTTAAAATAAGGGCAGTAATCCCATTCCTGAGGGCTCCACCTGTAGGACCTGATCATCTCTCATAGACCCCCCACCCCAAACACCTTCATATTGTGGATTGGTTCCAACATTTCAATTCTGAAGGGAAAATAGTCTATGGCACAAAGCAAGCAAAACCACTACTGTTTTATGTATTTGGGCCCCATAGCAATCCTTTTTATAGTTGATGATGGTTCCCAGACCTCCTAAACTTTTTGTTCCTCTTTCTGTCTACCAGAGAAAACCCACTTACGGCTGTGTCTCCTTGTTTCACAGTTTTCATCACACATGAACCCTTATATTTCACCTGACCCGATGATGCTGGCCTGTGTGTCTCGTTTCATTCACTTACCTACTCAGTGAGCATTTATTCAGCACCTAGAGTGAGCCAGGCCCTCTCATACTGACATGAAAAGCCCATCTACTCTCCTCACCCTTCTCTCAACACCCACTTCCTTTCCTCATGCATGTTCAGATCATCTCTTTTTCCTCCTAACTGACTCTGAGGTCCTTTGAACCTGGCGTCTTTAGATCTTGAGAGCCTTCTCTTTCTCTGTATGCTCCCCCCAAAAAACAAATGAATTCTGTGCAATTCTCTATAAGATTCTAGGTGACTAAGGTTAATTCACTTTTTAATTTAACCAGAAAGACTGTTTGTTCAGTCTAATCTTATATTAGTAAGTAATGTAATGTATCCAATTACTTTACTACAAAAAGAGCAGGAAAATTTCTACAAGACCCCACAAAATCTTACAGTCCACACAGGAACCCTCAAAAATCTTAATATTCCCTCCTCTCTCCTGATTCTGTTGTTATCCCTGGGTGCTGTTACTGAGTTTTCCAAGGTTGTTTCAATAGAAGGCTCAGGGCAATTAACACAAAACTATAGAACAAGGACATTGATCTTTATTCCAAACACAGAAATTGAAAATAAAAATAGCATTTTTATAACATAGAAATTTGGGGTAGTATTGGGCCAATATTCAGCTGAAAAGAAAGGTAGGAATAATGGTAAATAGGAGCTAAGAGCCTAGAATCGCAGAACAACTTGAGGGGCAGTAGCCTCCTAGCCAACAAGTCAGCTTCTGCACTTGAACTGGAAGTGATTTGTCCAAAGTCAACCAGTGGCGAGCCACTGAGTCTTTCATGGAAGAGAGATTTAATGCTCTGAAAAGTTTAGGCTGAACATTACATCAGAGGTCTACTTCCTTGGAGTCCACGTACCAGAGAAAAAGTTTTTTAAAATGTCTCTGTTTTAAAGCAACTTTGTGTTTGTTTGAGTACAGCTATCACTAGGCTTATGTAACTAATATTTGTCAGAGCCAACCACATGCTTTTGAGATACAAATATGATCTTCTTCCATTAAACTGTCAGCATCCATATAAAAGTACAGCAGAGCAAAGCAGTATATATTTATCTAACAGCATCTTCTCAATTATAGGAGTGGGCTACATTTTCAGCTTGTTTTCTTCTGTAACAGGAAAGGGGGAAAAACACCATAGGGGTGCAGAGCTGAATTTTAAGCCTAAATGGTTAACTACAATGGATTTCTCCTCCTGAGTAAAACACCAGTTGGCACAAAGGCATACACAGTTTTTTCGTAAAAAGCCTCATGTTGCAAATCTACAATTAAAAAAGAATTGCACCGAAGTTTTGTCTGTTATTTTCACTGAAAACCTTTTTTTTTTTTTTTTCTTTTACTCTTTTCCCCTGCCACATTGTTCTAGAACACTTCTAAGTAAAATGCAGACTAGCCAACAGCACACATGCCACTTCTTTGGGATCCTGTGTAGCACTTGCTATTTGAAGCTGGTGTTTAACATTTTCACCCTAACAATCTTTATTTTTAAAGGTAGTCAGGAGGAGGTGAGGAGGAAGGTAGAGGAGTGGTTAGGAGGAAGAAGGCAAAAAAAAAAAAAAACCCAGTACATAAAATAAGTACATCTTGCTGTTAAGGAAAAGCAGGGAAGTTATAATATATGGAAGGGATATTTTGAACATGGGAGTGAGAGCCAAACTTCCCTTAGCAGGAGGTAGTTTAGAACACAGGCTCCTTTGGGGTGAGGGAGGGGGCACGATTGGTTGCCAAGTCTCAGTGTTGCCATGTGGAGGACACCGGGTGAGGAGGGGTACAAATGCCCTGTCATGATGGACACCCTTCAACTCCTGCCTAATCATAACCATGATTAATTCTACATCACACTCAATTTGTGAAAAGAGTTTGAAAAAAGCAAGGACCGTCTGCTAGTGCAAACTGTTGAAATGATGAATGAAATGGGTGTGTACTTGTGGGAGGGCGTGGGAAGGTTGTTGGGGTAAATATATTGGCTTCCATATTGTAGCTTGCCCCGATGCCACAGCTGTGGAGACAGAACTGAGAGGAACTGCTAACCGGAAGAGTGGGTTCATTTTCTTAACTGCATACGTAATCTTCAGACTGTAATAAAATAGATTAGAGAAAAACCGAAGTAATCTTATTTCTTCATAAATTGTCTTCCTTCATCAGCTCAAGAATATACAACTGGGCTAATGGGTATTTATAGTGTGTCCCATGCAAAATGGCCTTTGGGTTCTTAACCTAATATAATAAACAGGTAATTCAAATAAAAAGACAGCCTGGGCCAGTGGGAATAAGACAAAGAGGCCAAGGAAGGCAAAAATCCATACTCTGCTTAAATATACTAATGAAACAAAAGAAGGCCTGCTCTCTTTTCTAATGAATGAAAAATACATTTAATTGAATCTGTTTAGTTTGAGAAATTGTTCACTTTCACTTCCCCTCACCCCCATGCTGTGACTGCTCCTGGAATTGATCACACCTCCTAACCACTCAGAGTATTGTAACAACTGACCGGGGTGTGTGGGGCCACCTCGGCCTCTCCAGAGATACACATCCTCCTCATCTTTCACCAGATCATCTCTGAAGACTTCCTCTCCACCTCACCACCACCTTGTGGGGAGGTTGTCAGTGTCAATATTTTTCATAGCTTGGTTTATTAGCCACACACACCAACCAAGACAAAAGTGTCCCGGTAAGAGCTGGGGAATCAAATGAAACACTCAACAGTCAAGAATCTCCCTTTGTTAGTCTTTCTTCCCAAGCTAACCATCACCAACGCTTTACTCTCCAAGGGCTCACCGCTGAACAGTTGAGTGCATCTTACTCTGTTTCTTTTCCATTCATTTGCATGACCAGATTCACCTATGCATGTATGCAGGGTGGAATGGGGAGTGTGCGAGCATGCGGGAGGTGGGGGGGTGTCCTTTGTTCTGTTTTTGTGCTAATACGGTTTTGAGCACATTGTGTCAATAGCTACTGATTGACTTTATTTTATTTTATGCCTTCAGGGTTTTCTGTATTATGAGTATTTCAGAATTTATGTGGCCATTCCATTATTAATAACATTTTGGTTGTTCAACAATTATCATTAACTATAATTGGAATACACCAAGGCACAAACAACGTCAGTGCTTAGTCTCAGGGCGAACTGGCAGGATGGCCCTAAAATAGTTGACATTAAGGATAATGGCATTAAGTCTTAAAAACTAAAAATGATTGACAAAGTCTGGTGTCAGTCTTATAATGGTTAACCAAAAATACAATTCTATAATTATGTTTCTTTAAAACTGGGCATGGAAGTCATGTTAAGGAAGCTCCTCAATAAGAAGAAATGGATGCTTCAAAATTTGTTATTGTGCTTGTCCAGGATGACCTTGGCAACAGCAACAACAAAATGAAAACCAGGACAATCATAGCTGCCATTTGTTAAGAAGGTATTATGTTTTCTAGGTATTAGTCACAGTCTTTACCTTTCCAGAGAGAAAGGTTTTATTTTTTGACATGGTCATGATTCCCTCAATGAAAAGTCTCCATTGCCCTGTTATTTGAAGCTACTGTCAGTCCTGTTACTCCATGCAGTGTGATGGCTTCAGTTAACTCAGGCTGCTATACCAAAAGTGCCATGGACTGGCTGACTTAAAACAACAAACACCTATTTCTCACAGTGTTGGGGACTGGAAATCCAAGATCAGGGAACCAGTCTGGCTGGATTTTAGTGAGAGAGCTCTTCCTTGCTTGTAGAAAGCCACCCTCCCATGTGGCTCTACTCTCATGACCTCACGTAAATTTAACCAACTTCTCAGAAGCTCACTTCCTAATACCATCACATTGAATTTCAACATATGAATTTGAAGACACAAACGTTCAGTCCATGACGATGGGGAACAGAGTGTGGCCCAGGAGGAGGCACGGTCACACCGCAACTCCATTGTTGACGGAGGCACTAACCAAGGTCAAGGTCAACCCTGGCACCCTATAGAACCCCTCCATGTGGGTTCAGCACACAGGGAGCCTGGGGTTGTCTTTTGCTGGTGAAGGGCCCCTTCCTTCAGGACTGTGTCTTTGTAACCAATGCTTAGGTCCTAGAGATGAAGTCTGGTATCACCTCCTCTCAATGACCACTGTTTCCCAAACTCAGAAGTGACCAGTGGGAGCACAGATATCCTAGTAAGGCAATGACCCATTTCATTCTCTAAACTTGTGGTATTTATTCTGTAACCTCTTTCAAATGGCACCAACAATAGCAGCTGACAGCTCTGAGCATGTAACGCATCTGTTATTAAAATGCTTCCATGAGCCTTATCTTTACATCTTCACAATAATCTCATAGGTGGTTGTTCTGTGTTTGTTGTTTGCTTTTTGCCATTTTATGTATCTGGCAATGTAAGCTGATGTTAACTGATCTGCCCCCAGTTACTTGTACGTGGTAATGCCAGGAGTCTAGGACAGATTTTAGAACTCAAAAATGTACAATGTTTAGTTATTGTGCCTTCATGAACATTGGAGGTGGGAAGGGATTCCGGGCCATAGAAACAGGGACGCCCTGGATGGTGGATCAGTGGATAGGTGCCAGCCTACAAACCCAAAGATCACTGGTTTGATTCCCAGTCAGGGCACATAACCAGGCTGTAAGCCAGGTTGTTAGCCAGGTCCATAACTGAAGGCAGGTGAAAGGCAACCATACATTGATGTCTCTCTTCCTTTTGTCCTCCCTCCCTGCCCTTTGCTCTAAAAATAATGAATAAAACCTTTTAGCCCTGGCTGGTGACACAGTAGATAAGGCTCTAGCCTGTGAACCCAAAGGTCGCTGGTTTGATTCCCAGCCAGGGCAACATAACCATGTTGCAAGCCAGGTCTCCAGCCAGATCTATAGCTGGAGGCAGGTGAAAGACAACCAAACATTGATGTTTCTCTCCCTCTCTGCCTCCCTCTGAAAAATAATAAATGGAATCTTAAAAAATAAATAAATATAAATAAATTATTAGAAAGAAAAAGCTTTAGCTTAGAAAAATACTTTTAAAAAAAGAAATAGATAAATAATCTTTGTTTCCATTCCATCCTTGGAAAATCGATTTGGGGTCCAAAGAAATCCAGATCGTATTGAATTTGTCTACTACCTGTGTCCATGGATGGCTACCCAGGACACAGCGGAGGAACCTGCTGGGGTTGTTCGTGAAATCTGGTAGTGAAATAGATTAGTACCCTTCCTTACTTCATCTTCTGAAATGGCTTATCAAAAAATAGCACAGGTTCATTTTCTACTGGCCCCAGATGGCCTCAACCTGGTCCACACACAGTACTGCAGAATTCTAAAGAGAAGTCCAGGCTGCGGGGAGCGTGGGGTGAATGGAGCTCACAGAGGACACAGCACAAGGGGTATCACTTTGACTCAGGTCCTCTGAGGTTGGACTTGCTTAGTTTGGTCTGGTGGTTCATGCCTGGGGATGTTGTAATAGCGAAGGCCTGTGACAGGTCACATGCACACAGAATTCCCCAACCCCCATGACACAGTCCCAGAGTGAGCTCCTAAAACATTCAGAGAGCCATTTTTTAATTGAATTTAAACATCCAGAGAACCAATTGGGTGGCATTGGTCAATAAAATTATATTAGCTATAAGTGTACAATTCTAAAATTCATCACCTATATATTGTATTGTGTGTTCATCACCCCAAGTCAAGTCTCCTTCCGTCACCTTTCATCTCCCCTTTACCCTCTTGTACCTGCCCCCACTCCCCTCTCCCTCTGATAATCACCATTTCTGTATGTTTGTTCCAGTTCTTTTTTTCTTTGATTAATCCCTTCACCTTTTTCACCCAACTCCTCAACTCTCCTCCTTTCCAGTCTGTTCTCTGTGTCTATGAGACTGTTTCTATTTTGTTTGTTAGTTTATTTTGTTCATTAGGTTCCACATGTAAGTGGAACTTCACTTGTCTTTTTTTGGTACTTGTCTTTCTCCGATTGGCATATGTCACTTAGCATAATACCCTCCAGTTCCATCCATGCTATTGAAAAAAGTAAGATTCTTTTTTTTTTTAAGTCTGAGTAGTATTCCATTCTATAAATGTACCACAGGTTTTTTTTTTATCCACTCATCTACTGATGGGCACTTGGGCTGCATCCAAATTTTGGCTGTTGTAAACAATTATAAATAGCACTTTAATGAATGTAGAGGTGTGTATATTCCTTTGAATCAGTGTTTGGGGTTTCTTCAGACATGTTCCCACAGGTGGAATTGTTGGGTCTTAAGGCTATTCCATTTAAGTTTTTTTAAAGATTTTATTATTTTTAGAGAGAAGGGAAGGGAAGGAGGCAGAGAGGGAGAGAAATGTTAATGTGTGGTTGCCTTTCACCTGCCTCCAGCTATGGACCTGGCTGGAGACCTGGCTTGCAACCTGGTTATGTGCTCTGGCTGAGAATCATCATTTTTAATTTTTTGAGGTAACTCCATCCTGCTTTCCCCAGAGAGAGCCATTTTGTATACATATGAGAAGAATGCACTGAAAGCACCCTGTTAAAGAAATACCTTCATTACTCTGAAAGTTCAGAACTTTCATCATTTTGCTAAGTTTCTGTTTAACAAAACTTTTTAAAGTAACCTTATGTGTTTTGGGACTTCTGGTATCAACTACAGAATCCTGAAAGCCATATTTTACCTAAGAAACTGATTTTAGGGTCATTTTATTTTTGGAGACTGAGGAGTGAGCGTTGGGGTGCACGGGTCATGGAGGTGTCACCTGTTGTTTGGGATGTTTGTTGTGCCCTTGAACCAGGTCCTTCCCACTGGCAGAAATGCAGGAGGGTAACTCTCCTGCCTCTCCACAGCAAGTGTCCATCCCCATTAGGAAGATGAAAGAGAGTCAAAGTAAATAGCCTTTTCATCTGTTCAAAGCCTCTTTTCTTCTTTCCCTGCCCAGAGAACCTGTCTGAGCCTATTCACTTTCCTACCTGGCCTCATGCACCAAAGCTGCCCACTGTCACCTATTAGTCAATTACAGAGGGAAGGACACACATAACCGTCACCAGGAAGTAAAGGATGTAAGAGGCTTGGCAAACCCTGAGAACGCTGACCCACAGCTAAGCCACCAGAAAGTAAGGACAGGGATGATTTCTGTTTGAAAGGAAACTAAGATGAGGGCATTTTTCAAAGTAAGAATGATTGAGACTGGATTCGAAACGGACAGGTTTCTTTAAAAACTAATGCTTTGGTTTAGTGTTTCTCTATGAATATATTTTCAACATGTTCCCAGAAGAGTGGAACTAATAGAATATAAGTTACTGACATTTGTTCTATAGCAACTGTCACCATTAATGCTCTTAGACAAAGCAACCTGTGGAGAGCAGAGGAGGGGCAGGTGCCTAGGTGATAATAGTATTAAATTTGGTCGTTTTTCTACTTCCTTGGGGAGCGAACCAAGTTAAAAGGAGGGCTAAAGTTTGCAAAGAATAATTTAGATTAGGTACTGCACAGCATGAAAAGAGAGAAGATAGCAGTACTCATCACCCACACAGAGGATGAAGTCAGCCTCCTGGCCTCAGCGTCCATTCCCTCACCCCTGACCCCACTCTCACTCTACACACACAGCCCAGTCTGGTCTCAACCCAGTGGGAGCCATCTCTCCCTCCTGGACCTTCCCTGGATCATGGCACTGCCCTGCTGGGCGCCGGCACCCTGCGGTGCCCTTTTATCTCGCTCCAGCCAGCCATCCTGCTCGCCCTTCCCTGAAAGGTCCCACTCAGGGTTCCCTCCCCGCTGTGCTCTCCATCTGTAGTTTCTCCACTAACTGTTCCACTCCCTTGCCTCTTCCTCGTCCGTGCTCAAATGTCCCTGCTCCTTGACCATTTGACTTACCATTGCCACCCTTCTTACCCTGCCTTATGTTTCTCCATAGCACTTATCATTGGCTGACGTACTCAATATTTTATATCTTAATGCATCATCTTTCGTCTCCCTCTGAAAAGCAAACTCCATGACACAGTGAATTTCTGCCTCTTTTGTTTGCTCTTATAGTTCTAGAGCCAAGATGGTATTGCCAGAGTAAACATTTAATGCATATTTGTCACCTTGACAAGTGAGTGGGGGAACGCCATCACTGTGCCTTTTGTGGGGGTTCATGGGGCATTCTCCCAAAAGAACCACTGGTTCAGCTTCCCAGCTGAGAAAAGAGAGACGCTCCTTTAACTTTGGGTTGGTGGGGGGCTGCCATTAACATACTTAGAGATTATCCTTTGTCCTGTAATTAATATTCAAAATACCCTTCCAAGTAGCAGCTGTCCAACAATATGCACACAAATGTAAGCTCTAATTCTTAAGAGAAAAGGTCTTACCATCACTAGCTTCTGTTCTTCCTAATGGTTAATATTTTAAATTCCTGCCCAAACCTGGAGAGAAAAAGCAAGACAGACAGTCTTGAAATACATTCTGTGATTTTTTTTTTCTCATAAATTTTATCTGTTAATTAATGCTCACCTAGAACTTTGATTATATGAGGGTAAGCTTGCAGGCTGGCTGGGGGAGGGGACGGGGAGAACAGTGACCATTGGACAAGGTATTTCTTGGTGGAGATCGAGGCAAGCCCCCTGGGAAATCTGGCTACCAGTAGAGATGTGTCTCTTTGGGGAGGGGTTGCAGGGGACAGTGGTGGGCAGCAGGAGGTAGGAGTGAGAGAAAAATTGGGAGAATTAATAGATCCATCTCCTGTGGTTTCTTCTGGAGACAATTATCTAAAGCTCAAAGCACAAAAACTAAGCCTTTATTTTTAGCAAACGCAAACTACTTCTTGTCACATGTCATTCATAATCACAGAGAGTTCTTTTTTTTTTTAAGTTCCTAGATATAATTTTATTACTGCAGTTGACACAAAACCATAGCCACCACCCACCAGTTTTCTCGGATAATAACACGTCTGACTGGGGAGAAACTTCTGGCCTCCATGGCTCGATTCTGTGATTTCCATAATCTCCACCCTCCAAGGGGGGGCCGGGCTGGTGAAGTGGATTAGTGCACAGCCTCTGGGGTCCCTGGAGAAGAGAGTTCCAATCCCCAGTTTAGGTAGTAAGTAAAGATGAAGGGGCTGGTCTAACCATTTGTCCCCCTCTGGGAGCAGTGAAAGGCACGCTGGCAATGATTATTAACCTCGCTCAGAAGGAGCAGAGCCAGGAATGTGGGGAATTGATCCTCATCCAGAGAAACAGGCAACAGCCAGCAGGCTCCTGACTCTGAATTCACTCTGGGCTTTTGCAAATGCAATGTGAGTTTTTTCCAAAGCAATTACAGTGGGACTGTTCACTGGCAATGGGAACGCTATTTTACAGACACGCCCGTTTGGGTTTAAATCATTTAATGGAGATAAAGTAGCCTGAGATTATCAGCACATTTGAAAAGGGGGCTAAATCCATTCTCCCCGCTTCTCTTGACAGGTGTATTTCTATTGGATCTGCCGGGATTCCAGAGCTTTTGGGTGGTTTGCTGATCTCTTACTCTCGCTGGAAACACGCATGAGTGAGCAGGGGAAAGCCCACCTTCTGAGTTATCATATCTTTCTTACTGGCTGGGATGAAAACCAGGTATTGATAAGACTAGGCAGGAGGGATATTATCCAAGTCATCTAATAACGGAGCGAAGGGAAGAGAAACAATTTCAATAATGAGCTATATAGTTTCCATAAAGCTGGAAAGAATTATTTTTAGATTCTTCAAAATAAAAGGAGAATAAACTGAAATCAGATTAAACAGTGATTCAAATCACAGCAATGAGAGAACCTAGAGTTAATGTGCTACAGAATAAAAAAGAAGATTGGGAAAGGGGGTGGTCAGTGGAAGACAATCTTAAGTTTGGGAATCCAAAAAACGTATAAAAAATTAAGTCACAAAAAGTGGCATTTGTCCTATTAGTGATATCAAGCAAATATTGTTGATTGGCTCTATTGTTGTGTTGAGCTCCTAATTGGTTCTAATTCTATGCTTTGAACCATTCGGAGTTAAAACAGAAAAAAATGCCCTGGTGTTTATATTCAGCATTTCATATTTTCAAGTATGTGAGCTTCTACAGAAAAATAGTCATTATGAATGCATGATTTATGTAGAGACATTTCATTTTCTTCAGGCATGCTTAGAAATTGTGCGCATGTGTATTTATTCACCAAAAATCAAGATAATCTTCAGTTGTGCCAGGTGTTCTACATTGTATTATATTAGAGATATTAAGGTTGAATTTAGCAAAAATAATGTATATCAAAACATGGCACTCTGGTAGTATTTCAGTATTAAACATATCAAATGATAAAGATTAAATTTTAAACCATTTTTAACTCCTCACACATGAAAGCTGACAGCGGCATGATTACTGGATTATGAAGTGTATGTTCAAATCGGCACTTCTGTAGTAACTCCTATTGATATTTACCTTAAGGAAAGTGTGAGTGAGTCAAGAAGATATGCATTAATCCTAAATTCACAAGTGAATGCATTCCTGTCCACCAGTGAGTTTCTCTCCCTGTCCCTTCCAAAAGTGTGCTCTAGCATATACTTACTTCTTCCCCAAACACAAGCCAGTTAATGTTCTTAAATTTTTTGCCATGACATGTTGAAAAGACTTGAGATGCTCAGCTTCTAGGAATAAAATACTTGATGTGATCTGTTGGTAAGAAATCAAGAGGCTGTTTTAGAAACAACCAATTATTAAACTGACTGCCACCACCTCAACGTGGCAGAGTGACAAGCACAGAAGGCACAGATGGGAAGGTACTGCAAAGGGCAAATCAACAGGGTTGGGAGATTAACGGAGCCTTGCGCTGAGAAATATGGAATAAATATAGTTCCAAAAGCTTGAACATCAGTGATTGGCAGCTCAACGGCACCGCTACTATAAGCAGGAAAGGCCCTTTTTTGTATTAAATATACCCAGACTTCAAGTACTAGGCGGTCCTTCCCCCTTGATGGTCAGTTCCCCACAAAGCAGAGACTTTCTTTCCTCTTCATACCTCCCACTCAGCATGCTTCTAGGAACTACTCAACCACTGAAGTCACAGATCATTTGGGAAGATTCATTTTAGCTATGGTGGTCAGTTAGAAGGAGCAGAAAGAAATCTTCATAAAAATATCTTTAGGACTTGAGATGCATGGCTCTACTCAGGTAGGAAGATGAGGGAAGGGAGTCTGGATTCATCTTTGTAGGCCATGCTTCTCACTACTATGAAAATGGGAGCGCTTTGGGGTGTAATGTTTCCAAAAGAGGTACAGAGAGCTGAGACTAAAGGAAGCTACGTTTTGAGACAGGATAATATAACAGGAAAACAAAGCCTAAAATTCATTCCTTGAGTCAAAAAAAAAAAAAAAAAAAGTCAGAAAGAAATAGGAAAAATAGGCCCTTGCTGGTGGCTCAGTGGATAGGCACCAGCCTGAAAACTCAAAGGTCGCTGGTTTGATTCCCCGCCAGAGCATATAACCAGGTTGCAAGCCAGGTCTCCAGCCAGGTCTGTAGCTGGAGGCAGGTGAAAGGCAACCATACATTGATGTCCCTCTCCCTCTCTGCCTCCCTCGATTCCCTTCTCTCTAAAAATAATGAATGGAGTCTTAAAAAAAGAAAGAAAGAAAAAGAAGAAATAGGATTTTCTGATGCAAATAGAAGCAGTGAATCAAGAAGAAGTAATATTCAGCCACATGGTGAAGAAGCCAAGAAGAAGACCTGAGTTGGTCATTGGATCTGACACTTAGTCAGCAGTAAAGTGACACCGGTTAAGTGAGAGGGCAATGGGGGAGAAATGCAGAAGTTCTACTCTAACCTGGAAGCTGATGCAACTCTGACGTTGGCTCCAGTTCTGACAAAAGGGCCTCTCTGCCCATCTCCAAAGCTCAATCCTCACCCACCACCACAGCTCTTACTCCTGGACGCTTGTCTTGACATTTACACTTCACTCTCTGTCTTGATAAACCCGCCCTCTTTTCACCATTTCTATCTCTCCTGGGATCCTGTTCCCAAACTCAATTCCAATAGCTACCTGGGGTCAGGACTGACCTGATGGCAGCTCCCAGCAGCCTGGGTTTCTGCCCTCACCCACTGGGCCTGTTCAGGTACCACCAGTACTTTCTGCCCCACCTCCCAGTCCCTAGCTGCTTTCTAGGCGGGTAAGAAGCCCAGTCCTGGAAGTCAGGTGGACAGCAGGAGCCTGGGGTAAGTCTGGGCCTAACAGGTCGTTAGCCAAACTGGTCAAGAGCAGGAAAAGTTAAGATATGAGCAGTTAGAGAGCCAAAGGGTAAACATGTGAGTTTAAGAGCTGTAGGGGGGTCTATGGGAAGAGGTCAGGGGATATGGCCCCACGGGTGAAAGAAGGTAGCTACCAGAGTTCAACAGCAACGAAAAAGTTGCCACTAGGCGTCGCTATGCCCAGGCTCTTATTCACCAACCACCAGTTCCCTGGTGCCTGGGTGCATTCATGTCATTTGAAGGCGTTGGGCACCGACCTCCAACTGGGCCCCTTGCCCTGTTTGGCCACCATGTCCTGTCTGCCAGACTCCGCATCCTCCCTGCTCTTGAGCCCAGACAGTGCACTTGAAACCCTTTCAACCCAGTAGGCAAATCTGACGGTTCCCTTGTCACTTCAACCTATCAGTGCCCTTCTCGGGTCCCTAAGGTTTAGTACTAAGTGAACAGGGCTGAGGTACTGACTTAGTTTTGAAAACTTTGGCAGAAAAAAAGGAAGTAGCTTAATATTTGCTTTCCCTTAACCAAATTTACCCTCACTCTAATTTTTACGGAAAAATTTTCTTTCCAGGCTTATGGTAATACTGCACGTCTACTCTGTGGAAAGTGCTTTCTATGAACGGCAACCATGGTGGAATACAAAGATAAACGGCATAGTATGCCTGCCTTAAAATGCAAAATTGTTGATATCATAATAATAGGCACTTCCTGCCCTATAAAGAATTTTCTTAGTATTAAATCTACAAAGGAGCATAATTACTTAATCTTTTATTCAGTAGCAAAGTCCTTTTTTATTTTTATTTTTTTTCCTAAATGTCATCTGATACCCCAATTTTTATTTTAGGCATTTCACATAGCTTTACACTGGGATGAAAGCACTGACGTGATTACAGGACTAAAGCAGAAAACCTCCTATGGAAGACCGAACTGGAACAATGAGTTCAGGCAGATAGCCTACAGTCACCCCAGGTAAGGCACTGTCGTCTGCCGTCTGGGGACCTCCCTGGAGAGGTATAGGGCACCACTGAAATGGACAGCGCTTGGGCCTGCTAGTTCCTCACCGGCAGGGAGCATCTGGTTTAGAGGTAAAATGTCTCCCTCGGGAAAGGTGGTCGTAGGCTATTTCGGGAACCACAATGTCTGCCTCACTGGCTTATAACACCTGACAATTAGCAAGCGTGTTGAACCCTTTCACCCTTAAACTCAAAGATAGTATTTCTTAAACTACCTACATCTTCCAAATATCTTTGGTGCACATTGTTGGTCTCTAACTAGCCAACAGGATGTAAAAACTCACAATGTCTAGTTGTAAACTGTATCTAGCAAGTCTAGCAAAGCAGACAAAAATGTTATGAAACCCAGCAGGGATTTCACGTGCTGGCTCAAGACTCGGGATATGGAACCTGAGAGCGTGGGTGTAAACCCTGGCTCTGACATTGCCACCACTTGACTTGAATATGTTATTTATTTTGCCACTGACTCAGACTCCTTCTCTGTAGACTGCATATTATAGTAGTGCTTACCTCCTAGGCTTCTGTGGGGATGAACGCATGAATATGGATGAAGTGCCTACAATAGACTTTGAATTCAGTAATTGTTAGCTGTTATCATTATTATTATCTCAATTATTACTATAATTATTACCATATATAATAAATGTCTATGTAGAAGCAGAAGAACATTTGCTCTGGGACCATAAGACACGCTTGAGGGCTGGGCTTTCTGATTCTAGAAGTTATGTGACCTTAGCTTGTTCAAGCATTGAGGCTCCGTGTAAAATGTGGATGCAGGCACAATGCATTTGCTTATTTTTGTTACACATGAAGTTTGCAGCCCAGTGGGGAAGGCCTTTCAAGCTGAACTATTTAATTATCTCCCTTCCCTCTGAAAGGTGTGAGCCAGAAACCACGGCACCAAAGAACTGAGAGTGGAACCCAGTTTGCACAAACTCTGCCCCAAAATTGTTGGCAGCACTGAGAAGTGAGGGTACCTGATTTTTCAGGCAGTGAGCAATAGAGAACCATTTAAAGGCGGAAAACAATGTAGCTGTCACTTTTCTTGTTGTCCTCGTGGAGAGTGTATTCATTTCTTTTTAGGCGTTATCATCAAAGTTGGTACGTAAATGTATTTAAAGCCCAGTTGAATTTTCCTGCACAGCAGCAATGTAAACTCTTTCTGACAGACGACTTCATCGCTTCCATAGGAGGAGCAGCACCCAAGATTTAGATGTCACTGAATCGGGCCTCTACAACGGATTGCCTAGCCCAAATTTTAAGAATAGCTTATTTGTAAGAGCCTTCATCTCTAGAACACCACAACTTGTTCTATAGCTTCAAACATCCATGCCATTAATATTAGAAACATGTAGGCAAAGAACAATTATAATTTTATCCCTGGAATGCTAGGGAAGACAAGCCACCAATAAAGAGCTTAGCACCACCCTTCCAAAAGACTTTTAAAATGACCTCCTTAAAATAATTTTGTTTTCTGCTGTGAGAAAGAAGATTTATGTTTAATGAAGCTTTTAATGAAGAAATCTCGGAAAGAGAATGCCAATGAAATCTAATTTTTAAAATAAGAAAATTTAATATGGGGAAGTATTTCAATATCCTGGCCTTTGTCCAGATATAAATGAAACACACAATCCAATTACAGTTCTACACAAAGGACAAAGTAACATTAATTTTCCTCAAGATGGTTATTAAAGAGATAAACAGCATGTTTTCCCCTGATATGTCAAGGATACGTTTGTTCCCAAGACTACTTGGCTGGTCTTACAAGACAAGTCTGTCCTGTCATTAGCTCCTATCTTTGGAAAAGATGGGTCAGAAAGAATTGGTGGGTTTGTTAGTAGTCTCAAAAAAGCTTCTTTGTTCTTGAGGGCCTTTGAAGTGGGCCCTCAACCATTGCTATTCATCAGCACGAAGCTGAGGATTCTTTGGGCTTGCTCTTTTAAAAACATTTACCTGTTTGCTCAAAGCTGGAGTTTATACTTAGTCTAAAAAGAAGGAGTTAAATCAAAAGAATAAAGTAAAGAGAGGCAAAACTATTTTATATAGAACATGAAAAACAGCACCAAAAATAAAGCTTGAAGGGAAGCAGATCAAAGAGACTAGTGCAAGCTATAAAGGAACTGGAAAATTGCAAAAATAACAGTAACAGAGAAACAAATTGATGGGCATCAAAATGAATACAAATAAAGAAAGGAGAAGGAAAAATGAAAAGGAGATCAAAGTCTAAAAGTTGAAAATGGAAAAATGTATTCTATTGTTTTTATTTGCAACTGATTTTTATAATTATGTTAGCTGACTACAAAAACACCCGTGTAGTTTTAAAAGAAGGTCCACCAATAGCAAGTGGACGAGTAAAAGCTGAGTTTTTGATTGACATACCCAAAATCACACACGAGAACTCTCTTGTTAGACAAGCACAGAAGAGCACTCTAAACACAAAAGCAGTGAAAATTATTCTCCCAGTTAAAATATAGTAGGTTAATTAAAAGCCCTGACTGGTGGCACAGTGGATAAGGCGCCCACCTGCAAACGCAAAGGTCACTGGTTCAAATTCCAGCCAGGGTACATAACCCAGTTGCAAGCCAGGTCTCCAGCCAGGTCTGTAGCTGAAGGCAGGTGAAAGGCAACCATACATTGATGTCTCTCTCCCTCTCTGCCTCTCTCCCTTCCCCTCTCTCTAAAAATAATGAATAAAATCTTTTTAAAAATATGGTAGATTAAATACATGTTTTGATGCTCATATCTTACTAATCTATAAAAATGTGTATCTTATACAAATATGGAAGTTGTATTTCATTTTTATAGGCATTTTCAATATGTTTCCAAGACAAATATTCTAAAAATCAGGCAATCATTTCCAAGAAGATGTAGAATGAAAGTAAATACAATTTTGTCACACCTAACTACTTTTTTGATAAACACATTTTGTGCATATACTCAACCTTTTGGATATATGGATCAGTCATTTTTAATTAATTGAATAAAATGCTTTTCCATAGAACTTCAATCTTTGATCTTCCACTTCACACAATATTTATATTTTGCCACTTTTGACTTACCTACTAATAATTTCATCATGCTTTGTAGATGTGGAACTTTATGTAATTAATTACCGTAAAAACTTTGAAGAGTTGGCCATTTTTTTTGTAACTTCAGTAGAAGTGTTTCTTTCATCTGCAAGTAAAACATAAAGAATAAAAGAGTATAACCATTTATTAGAGCAGTTCAACCTAGCCCAATGAGGAAGAAGGGTGATTGGGAACTGCTAATCCATATCACATGAATGTATTTTGGACCACCCATTGTTCCCAGAAATGTAAAAATACCTTTATACTAAATTAAGTACATGTGTCCATCTGGAACCACATTGGCTTCTGTGCAGCCCTCCACTTCTCATTTGTACGTGCATATGTGCAAAATGTGTTTAAATGGTATTTTTAAGAAATTCACATTCTGATTATAGCATATAAGGCCCTCAGTCTAACAGGAATACTAAACATTCATTATAGGGCTAAAATGTTCAGACTATTCAAAGAACTAGACATAAAAGGAAATCCCACATATGACAAATTATAGCTTCATGAGACAATTAATGCCATCAGCCCTGGCTGGTGGTATAGTGGATAAGGCGCCAGCCTGCAAACCCAAAGGTCACTGGTTCAATTCCCAGCCAGGGCACATAACCAGGTTGCAAGCCAGGTCTCCAGCCAGGTCTGTGGCTGGAGGCAGCTGAAAGGCAACCAACCACACATTGACATCTCTCTCCCGCTCTGCATCTTTCCCTTCCCCTCTCTCTAAAAATAATGAAGTCTTTTAATAATAAAAAAAAAATAATTCCATTATAAATTGATGACTGGGATAATGTTAGCATATTTAAATAGTATCTTTTCACCAGGGGATACCAGCTCTTCACTTATATCCAAGTGAAGGTTCAATGAAAGTTATTGGCATTGCCCCATTTGTGGTAGGCGGAGTTAGGAAGGTAGGTGAGTACCAAGGAGAGTTACCATTGCTCTGCAAAGTTTCTATCAAATCATGAGCTATGACAAAATATTAGGCTCTTTCTGTATGAAGCTGTCCATATTTTAGTGTTTTATCAAAGAGGGGAGGGGACAGGGTTGGTAGGAAAATGGATCTTTCATTTCTAGGCTGCAAGTCATCTACTTTCATTTATCTTCCCTATTTGACCTTGATCTCCTCAAGGCCAGCAACTTTATCTGTGCCCCTCAGAGCCGAGAGAGTGAAGGGGCATTAGAGGGATGAGGAAGCTGGAATTGGAGCCCTAACTCTTGCCAGACAAGATGGAGTTGGTGGGAAGAAGGCAGGATGGCACAGCAGGGAGCAAACGGGCAGGGTGGCCTGTAGGTCCTAATGAACACCGAGTAATTAGGATACAGACAGGAGTAACAGGGCAGGGTGCTACCAATGTAGCGGGAGATGGGTTACACAAAGAAACTGGCCAACACGATTATCATCCATGGTTACAGAAAAGAAGGTGTTGTACAAAATATAGTTATGTGGTGAATCATTTGGAGGCATTTGTAAAGAAAAATGTCCTCTAGGACGGATTGCCCAGACTTGTGTCCATGCCTGAGACCGAGTTTGTAGCTCTCATTGTCTTCCTTCTAAGCCATCATAAATCCTTAGGAAGCTTCTGTTTATCGATTTTAAGCACTCAGGGTATAAAGTAATTTGATTTTTTTAAAACAGGGTCTAGGGTCTGCCCCTATAGGGTTATAACTTACCAAGCATAAAAGCCAACACATAAAAGCAAACCTACAATTTAAGGAGAGAAGGGCTCAGGGCAGCAGAGGCTGAGACTCCAGCAAGGTGGTGGGATGGTTCCCAGGCGCACCCGTCCTCCCATATATCTGCTGGCCAGAACTCTCTAGTGGGTGACATTCTAAACAGCTTTCATGCATGGCATTGCTGAACTACTTTGAAAAATGCATCAACCCCACAGAGAAACGATGGTAGTTATTTAGCAAATAAAAGCGGAGAAAGAGGATTTGCTTAATTTTTTTATCAGAGGTAAATATCAGGCCGTCCTCGTAACTGTCTTTGCAGTTTGTGTAAAATGCATGCTTCTCTCAACAAAGTCAGCGGCCCAGACGGGTCAATGCTGCTAATGTCCCTGAGCCCACCCCTGCTGCTCATGCAATCCGGGCAGGCTGGAACCCGAACCGTGCCTCATGTTTTTATACTTCTTTTACAGAGAATCTGTTTTGTTTTTCATTCTAAGCCAGCATGGGTAATTAAACTTTATAGAAGAATTTTTGTCTTAGCCAATCCCATCAGGGTTCTTGCTGTCCTTGTCCATTGCCTCATAAAGGAAAAAAAAAAAAAAAAAATACAGCCACATCTGTGTCTCCACCACTTCGTGTGGATTCTCCGCTCTGTGAGTCCCTGTGCCCATTTGTGACAAGATGTCTTCATATTTGAAATCGCAAATGCTGAGTTGGGAAAACCAGACAAGCAAACAAACGTGTGGGGACAGGGATGCAGAGAAAGCTGGTGAGAGGCTGGCTTTCCTGCCTTAGTGGCAGGTAGACAATAAATGGCCTTTGTGAGAGCTGTACAGTGGAATAGCCGCAGCTTCAAAAGAGGCAGGATGGCTGTGAATTGCTGGGCACACCAGTGGTCCATCTGGCAGCCAGCAATCAGAATCCTTTGAAATGGAGTCTCACCAGGCAGCGCATCAAAAGGCTACCTCTCCGATTCTGCAAGCAGCGACTGCAGCTGCAAACGAAGGGCAGTTGTAGCCTGTTGGGAATGGGCCAGTGACAATCTCTTTGGTGACACCCACACTCATGGAAAAATATCACCACCTATATGAGCATCTTTGAACCTAGATGCAAGGACACCTCTGGGCATCAGACACTGCCAAGCTGTGACTCCTCGCCGGGAAAGGTTTCGTCTAACCCAGCTATCAACTCAGAATGTTTTCAGTCCGGAACTCAAAAAGCCTAACTGATGGAGGGTTGATCTGGGAAGCTTGTAATCATCTCTGGGTTAACAGCTAACTTCCTATCTTCTGTTCGGCCTTGTAGAGCAGACAGACATCATGGGGGTTGTGAGAGAAGTTGCCTATTTCTGAGAGCTCACCCTGGACCAAGCATGTGGCAGAAAGCTGTACCCTGCAATGTGTCTAACCCTCACAGGGGATTTGGAAATGGGGGCTCTGAGGATGTACTAAATTAGAAAATGGGGGTTCTTCGAGTCACAGCCAGGGCACATGACCAGGTTGCAAGCCAGGTCTCCAGCCAGGTGACTGGAGGCAGGTAGGTGAAAGGCAACCATACATTGGTGTCTCTCTCCCTCTCTGCCTCTCTCCCTTCCCCTCTCTCTAAAAATAATAAATAAAATCTTTAATTTTTTTTTTAATTTAAAAAAAGAAAATGGGGGTTCTGAGGAGGCACTTAATACAGCCAAAGTTGATCAGCACTAAAGTGATGGACCCAACAGCACTCTTAACCGCTGCCTCATATTTTCATCATCGCATTGCATTTGCTTTATTAAGTCATAAACATATGTTTTTCAGTAAGAAATATTTTCAGAAAGAAGTACTTTCTTGAAGTTAGCCATGAGAATATCTTTAAAAATAGGACTCTCGTGTTTTAAACATACTGTCATCTTCAAAGGAATCCACTCGGTAAGTTTCTCTGAAGCTAGAGTTTGAAATGTAATTGAACCATCCATTTCTACCATGGATATTACGGTCCTGGAACACACAATTAAATCTGGACATGATACATGGCAAAGAACTATGTTAACATATAAGCTAAGTAGAAAGAGGCTACAGAGACTGTTTCCAACAACAACTAGGTATGAAGGGCTAGAGGTGGTGTGGTGAGTGGGGCCTGGCATCTGAAGAGTTCCTCTAGGACAGTGTTTCTCTCAGACTGTGGCTCCAATACCATATGCCTCATGTTACCTGGGAGCCTTGCTAAAGATGCATTCCTTGGACTCAAGCCTAGGACCCTGAGTTTTAACAATCTGCCTGGATAATTTTATGCACAGCAAAGTAGGAGAACTTTTTGTCTAGACCAGAGTAACTAATTAAACTATGCCAGAAAAAATGGTATAAGAAATAGCACAATGCAAGATGAGGGAAAACATGGTTTATATAAGCCCATATAAAGGCAAACCCCTCCCACCTTCCAGAAATAACCTGAGTCCTTTCCCTGGTGGCCTTGTTCATATATCAGCAGAGCTGGCAATAGCTGTCACAGGGGATTTGAGCATCCCTGGGACGGTCACTGTATACAAAAATACTTCTTCAACACAGTTTTCTGAAATGCCATGATTACTGATGACAACTTTTGAGTGACTATATTTTCAGCAATGTCCTTTTTTCTTTTCCAACTCTTCTTTTTGGCCTTCTTTGAAAGCTAAAGTAATTCCTGCAGGAGACAGGAACCAGATTGTGATGACTTTAGCATAAATTGTATTATCTCTGAAAAGGCAAGGTTGAACAGGGTATTAGTAATAACGAACACTTTGTAATTAAATCTTTGCGGATGCATTATTGCATTTTACTTTCAATAAAGCATACAATGTAGTCATTATTATATTTCTTTTGCACATGTGCAGATTGAGGCCCAGTGTCTCACCCAAGACCACACAGATAATTACTTGCAGAACCATTCATTCATTCGATAAGCACTTATTAATTGCTTGCTGTATGCTGGGCACTATTCCAGGGGGAAGGATTACAGTAAAAGATGAGTAAGACAGACCGGCTTCTGCTCTCTTACATTCTACCATCAAAGAGGATGTTAATCGAAGTCACCAGACCAAAAATGTAGGCCACATCACCTCAATACGGAAGCTCCCTCTCCCCAGTCATCATAACCCTACCAGCCTTAACCTTCTTGGCCCCACCTGCCTATGTGATTTTGAGCATAACAGGTCCCTGAGAAGACCGTGTACCAAAAACTGGACAAGAATCTTGGAAAAATCGAAGTGCATGGAGAAAAATCAATTAAGTCGAGTCACAACCGGAGTTTACAATTCTACCTTGGCTTCTGGCTGGTGTTGTCTTGCTTAACTCACTCTCCTTCTGTCCCACCTGCAGCAGCAGCATTGGCGTATTCTTCTGTGGGCCCAAAGCTCTCTCAAAGACACTGCAAAGGATGTGCCACCTATATTCATCTGCTGACCCCAGGGGTGTCCACTTTTATTACCACAGAGAAAGCTTCTAGACTTTGGACACAAAATCCAGGTATCACATAAGTGACTACAATTATATAGGTCATGCGTTGGGAAAGTTTCCCTTGTTAAGGGCCAAATAGTGATGATTGTAGACTCTGTGGGTCACAGTTTCAGCACAGCTATTCTACTCTGCCATTGTAATGTACCATAGTAGCCACAAACAAACAATGCGCCATTGAATGGGTATGGTATGTGACAACAAAACTTCATTTATGAAAGCTGAAACCAAATTGTATGTAGTTTTCTTCTATTATGAGATACACTCTTTTTTATTCCTTTTTTAATGATTTAAAGATGTTACAGACATTTTTAGCTCATGAGCTATCCAAAAGCAGATAGTGGGCCAGAAGGTAGTTTGCTGACCACTGACACAGAAATCTTTCCCAAACTTGTTTTCATACTGAATGGTACATCCAACATGGAGACTGGTCTTCTGTAGAATCAGTTCAAATTCCCATCAACCCTTGATGGCAGAGACATCTGCCTTGTGTCCAACCCTGATCTTTTCTGCTTTGATTTAAGCTCCTTTGTGATTTCTTCATCCTCTACAGACTCAAGAAATCACCAACGGAAGTTACCTTTCACGAAAATCTTTTATGTACTTGAAAATGACAATAACATCATCCTATCTCTTTCCTAATCCAAACAAGGCTGAATTCTTAACGTTTTAGCCTAGGATACATTTTGTAGCCCTTCAATCCTTCCTAAATATGCTGACTAAAATGAAACAAATTTCTAGCCCTGGCTGATGGCACAGTGGATAGGGTACCAGCCTGTGAACCCAAAGATCACTGGTTCGATTCCTGGTCAGGGCACATAACCAGGTTACAGGTCACATCTCCAGCCAGGTCCCCAGCTATAGGCAGGTGAGGGCAACCACTCATTGAGGTATCTCTCCCTCCCTGCCTCTCTCCTTTCCCCTCTCTCTAAAAATAATTAATAAAATCTTTAGAAAGATAATAAAATAAAACAAATTTCCAATAGGAGCATGGCTAGTGTTGAGCAGAGTGACTTTTTAAATCTTGTATACCATATGCTTTGCACAACAACTAAATTCTATTTGTCTCACTTTTTCTTCTTTTTTTCTTCCTTATTTTTTTCACACTCTTAACAAATACTTTTACTCACTTATACATTTTGATCTATGATCATTTTCACACTTCAACTTACCGTCCACTTCACAAATATGCTGGGATCTTATTTTAAGTTCCATACTTCCATTGAACTAGTCTGTCCTTATCCTGAAGCTGTTTTACCCCCAAAGTGTTTCCAATGCGTTCTTCATATTTTACAGCTTTCTATACTAATACTGCTTAATTCTTTTGGATATTTTCCTTCTAATAAGTTAAGATTGTTTTGAAGTTTAGCATCAGAGATTAATACAAGCATTTAGCTTAGTAATATATCAAAATTTAGTAATATCTCAAAACTTTTCTTTATATTTTTAATCATGTTATGGAACACAAAGAACTCCACCATGAATTCTAGCAACTGCCAGTTACTATGAGCTTTCAAATAGAAACAAATTAGTCATAACTAGCTATTGAGAACAGCACTTAGCTTAGCTTATATTTTTTAGCTTATAAATAGCATGTCATATATAATAGAACAAAACATTTATTGAAATTAAAATAGATCATTCTGCCATTAAAGAGAATTAAACTGGTCTGATATGATTTATTTTGATAAAGTCAGGCAAGCCAGTTAAGTTCTCTTAGCTATTTTTAAATTATAAATTAATAATTTCTTTTACTTTAGCCTCAGATATTGACATTGATTCTATAATTTTTAAGTATACCTTAGGAGAAAAGTTGGGTACATTCCCTAATGTCTCAAAAATTACTACTTATAACTCTTCACTGCAATTTCTAAGTGTCTTTAAGTATTGCTTAATGCATATCATTCAAAGTCTACTAATTTTAACATACTCAGTCTTTCTGTATATTTATTTCCCCATTTAAGTTTGATTCAGTCTTTACAACTAGAATTTTCTGAAGTCAGATATATATACTAAATCTTTACTTTAGCAGGAAAATTAAATATAGTGCAAGGTTTTCTCTCAGTTATACTTAATTATTATTTTTCAATTATCACTTTTTTTTCTCTGTATGTATATTAAAAAATAAAATACACTGTATTGTTAACTAGGTTTGTTTCATATATTAGAGTGTACTTGTCCTAAAAAAAAAAAGACTTCAAAATCTGTATATTTCTATCAATTTTATGTAAACTTAAGATAGTTCTAAAAAATAAAGTCTTTAAAAAAATAAACAGACATGCTGCATTTTTTTTATTTTCTGCTGCTTGCAACCCTTTTTTGTTTTTATCTTTAGGCTACTTCCTTACATACTATGAAAAGTCTGATTTATCCAGATAGAAAAAAAATCAGTATAATACTTTAATGCAGCAATAACCAACTAGAAAATAAAATAATCTATTGAAAATAGAAACAAATTTGTAGCAGAACTGTATATATATTTAACAAGAATTATGCAGGTTATTCAATAAATGAAAAACATTTATAAAGAGATGTTTTAAATGGGTAATAATATGTTTCTAAATAGGAATATTAAGCATACTGAAAACACCAATTTGTTCCAAATTAATTAATAATTGAATTAAATTCCAATTAAAATGTAAATTATCTTTGAAATTTTTTGAAATAATAGATATTCTAAAGTGCATCCAGGAGAATATATATGAACAATAAAGAAGCAAAAATTAGAAAAATTAAGGAAAAGGAAGAAGACAGGAAAGGAAGGAAGGAAAGAGAAAGAAAATGAAAATTCAACATTCAGAAGCATCATTGTGAAAGAGAAACCGCTTAAGTAACAGAAAGAAAACAGTTGTTACCTACAAACGAACGGCAATAAATCTGACAGCTGCCTTCTCAAAGAGATCAACAGAGACCAAATGATAATGAAATATCTTCAAAATGCTAAAGAAATACCAACTGAGAGTTTTGTCCTCAGTGAAATTATTATTGAAAGCGAATGCAAAATACAGATATTTTCAGACAAAAGAAAACTGAAATTCATGTCTATCCCTGAAACAACTGCAAAAGGATATCTTTAAGGAAGGAGGAAATTCAATTAATGGGATACAAGAAACAGTGATAAGCAAAGAAATTTTAAATATTTTGTCAAAATTTTAAACAGTGACTCTAAAAGAAAATGAATGATTATTCCAGAAAATAAAAAGTATTTTTAAAAAGGAAAGCTAAGACACTGGACAACAATAAGATGGAAGATGGGACAAAGGCACCAGAATTAAGGTCTATATGTTGCTCAGGTGGGTAAAAATATATATATTGGTTTAATATGGCTTTTGTTAAGTTCTATAAATAGCTTGAAAGAAATAACCTTAAATAGATTTCCCTGCTCAACATCTTTTTAAAAATATTTATGATATATAAAACTTTCCCAAGAAAATTACACAACTCTATCAATTATATCTGCTCCACACCAACATGATCAGAGGTGTTTATTCCTCCACTTTTCCTCCACCCCACCCTGAGACTGGGGAATGGAGACATGCCAGTCATTCTTGCCCAGCATTAAACAAATGTCTAGCACAGGTTAGAGAGAGTTGGGGGTGGGGGGTGGGTGATTACAGAAAGAAGGAAGCTGAAGAAGAGGATTCTTAAATCTCTGTATTAAGTCCTGGGAAAATTCCCAAAAGGCTACCATGTGAAACCAACCAGAATCAACACAGCAAATGATTAGGGAATTGAACTCCGGTGAGGAATTACCTCCCAAGTTTCAGATTGGCCCCTGGGTGCACACAAGTCGGGTATATCAGGATACTATTGCAAAGGCTTTGAAAACTAAATTGACACTGGAAGCACAAACCACAAAAGTGGGCCAGGACATATATTCTGAACCTTACTAAACCTGTTAACTGCCAGCTAAAATAGAAGATCCAAATAAGCACTACAGTGTCATAACATTATACTCAGAATATACACAGGACAGAGTCCAAATTTTGTGTTATATAAAGAACTAGGAAAATCTCAACTCAAATGAAAAGAGAAAATCAACAAATGCCAACCCAAAGATGACATGAATGTTGGAATTCTCCACAAGAAGTTTAAAGTAGCTATTATAAAAAATGTTCCAATAGAACTGCAATCGTTCATGAAACAAATGGAAAGATAGTCTCAGCAAAGAAATAGAACATGTAAAAAAGAACCAAATAAAGTTTGAGAAGTTAAAAATTTAATAAATGAAAAAAAACTCAATAGATGGGTTTATGGTAGGTATAATAATGGCCTAAAGATGTCTACCCCCTAACCCCTGAAACTTGTAAATATGTGGGGTTATTTGGCAAAGAGAAATTAAGGTTCCAGTGAAATTATGCTTATTTTGACATGATTTTTTGAGGTAGAAAGATCACCCTATGTTTTCTGGGTGGGCCCAATGTTATCACAAAGGAGGTTATAAGTGGAAGGTGGAGGTAGAAAGTCTGTTAGACTCAGAGAAGACATAGTGACAGCTGGGATAGGGATGATGTGATTTATAGCTTTAAAGATGGAAGGGGCTACAAGCCAAGAAATGTGGACAGACTCTAAATGATGGAAAAGGTAGGAAATGGATTCTGAAATAACTAAACTCTTCAGAAGGGAACCCAGTCCCATTCACACCTGAATTTTAGTCTAGTGAGATTCATGTTAGAGTTTGACCTAAAATATATATGACAAAGCTTGTGTTTCTTCAAGCTAAATGTTTGGTAATTTGTTCACAGCAGCAATAAGTAATGAATACAGATGGGAAGGTACAATAGCATCAATATATCAGTCCTCTTCAAAATAATATATAAATTTAAAGTCATTTAATCAGAATCCTGAAAAGGTTTTTAATAAAACTTGACAAGCTAGTATGACAAGTGTATTTAGAAGAATGTAGGGATAAAAATAACCAAGGCAAAAAAAAAAAAAGAACAAAAATTATGTTTTTCCATAAAGAGCCATGCAATAAATATTTTAGGTTTTGTCAGCCACATATGACCTTGTCATGACTATTACTTTGTTTTGTTTATTATTCAATTCTTTACAAATATAAAAATCATGCTTAGCACAGGGTACAGGGGATGTATAAAAGCAGACTACTAGCTAGATTTGACCCATGGGCCATAGATTGCCATTCCCAGAATTAGAACAACATGAATAAGCTTCACAATCATATTGAGAAAAAAAAGGTATAGATGAATGCATGTCATATGGAACTACTCAAATAAGACTCCAAAACATGAAAAACATTATTATTTATTCATATAATGCACACATATAACCACATGTATATAAGTATATAGAAATGAACAGAAATTAAATGACAAACCCCACATTCAGAATGCTGGTTCTTTCTCATAAGAGGAAAAGCACAGATTGAAGGCTTCTATTGTCTCAGTGATATTTATTTCTTTCACTGGATTTCTTCATTTGTATTACATACACTGCAATTTTGCACCAGTATCATGGATATAGTATAATATTAAAACACCCTTGGTAGATTTTTGCTCTGCCAGGCAAGGAATAATTCTTCAAATTAGCATGTGATTTTCCTCATTGGAAAGTGTTTTCCAAGTTCATCCTAGCTGAGGGTTCTCTACACCTATCCCATAAATTAAAGAGATTCTGGACATTTGCTTTTCTGGAACCTGAAGAGAGCTTGTCTGATTCATCATTGTGTCTGTGACAAGGAAGCCTGGCTTGTCACCCAACAAAAGATGTCTAGAGGTTTTTCAAAAGTCTGCAGTGAAAGAGACTCAGGCTCCCTGAGCCTGTCCCACCATTGCCATCCCTCAACACACAATCATCTACCTCAGTCGCCTTGAGATTCAGACTTTGGAGATTATGCACTAATATATTACAGTCCACCAAAATGTCCTTTTCTAGAGCTCAGTATCTTTGGCCACAGTCACACTCCTTTGAGTCCCAGGAATCTCTGCTCCCCTTCTATTTGTTGATTTCTTCAAATTTTAGAGTATGGTGGGAGCACAGTACAGACAGGACACACGTGAAGGGTAAGAAGTGGTCTGACACAAACATTCCCAAAGACAGCAGACTGGGGGCTGGGAGGTAGGCCCAGCCTAAAATGTAAGAGGGGCTGGGCCTGCAAGACCAAGTATAGTGCCCAAAGAAGACCCATGGGTCAGGCAAGAGTGAACATGAAGGCTTCCAAGAGGAGGGAAGCCCATCCCAGGAAGAAAAGTAGACTAGGGAAATGGAAATCCAGGGTAAGAAAGCATTGGATTGAGAATGGCCCATGTTGGTAAGAAAGCATTGGATTGAGAATGGCCCATGTCATCAACAGAAAGCTTCAATCCCAGGAATCAGGGTATAAACCACAGGGCTGGGTGTCAGAGGCAGAAATCCCTGGACTCTCTTAAGAATGGCAGGGTAGTGGGAACCGAACAGAGTTCAGTTCTTAGAAGCAGAGTACATGGGGGCCCAGGGAAACCACAGTGCTCTGGGGTCTGGGAAGCTCACCTATTAAGTTCTATAGGATGAAAGGGTAGAGAGGACAGAACTATTTAAGTGCTGCCCCATCTACTGTCTGGACTGGTCAGGGAACCAGGGCAGAGCTAAGTCATGCCAAATGGGAAGACCTGACCCAGCCCCTGCGAGCTCAGGAAGGTCACAGGAAGAGAAAGAAAGGAGCAGTGGCCGTTCCTCTTCTGCCTGGGCCTATCCATTTCCTCCCATCTCTCTCCCCAGTCCCTCTACCCATTCCCGACCTCAGGCATTCATTATTTGTACTAACATCTGCAGCACATTTTTCAGATTCATTGCTGGTACAAAGAAAGCCACACAAAATAAAGTTGTGTGATGGTGGATTTCAAGTGGTGAATCTTTGTTGGAAAATTGCTTACACTTCTGAAAGGTTGCCCCATCTGGCCTGATAGATGGGGTGCAAACAAGGGAGCAGGCAGAGTGAGTGGAGAAAGAGAGTTCTTGCCTTGCCCACTCACCTAGCAGCGCTAATCTTCACCTCTCCCTAGTCTTCGCCTCTCCCCGCTGGTGCCTGCCCAGAGCCTGAGGGTAAGCCGACACTTCCTTTCCTTTCTTTGTTTTTAAGAGATATTATTCATCATTTTTAGAGAGCAGGGCAGGGAGGGAGGAAGAAAGGGAGAGCAACATCCATGTATGGGTGCCTTTCACCTGCCTCCTGCTATAGACCTGGCTGGAGACCTGGCTTGCAACCTGGTTATGTGCCCTGGCTGGGAATCGAACCAGAGACCTTTGGGTTCACATGCCAGCACCTTATCCACTGAACCACCAGCCAGCAGGGCTAGTTTTCTTTTTTTTTAACAAATTAAGCTTCTTTTTTTTTTCGGTGTGTATGTTAAGAATCCTAAAGGGATTGAACAGTGTATTCAGCCTGCAGTCCCAGCCGCCAACGCAGGCAGGGGAGAGGTGGCAATTGCGGGGAGATCCAGAAAGCTTGTTTCCATGGGGTGGCAGTGGAGCTGTGAGGGTGGCAGGTCCTGAGAACAGAAATACTGCGCTGCGGGGAAACGCATGCTCTCCCTTCCCCGAGCCTGGCGCAACGTGGTGTAACACGGAGCTTCTGGCTTCGCGTGGCATCCCTTCCCTTTGATTTATTCCCACTTTTGCAAATCACAGAGTCTGTTACAGGAGACACATGTAAAGCTGTTGTTACGAGAGAAGAATCTCCCACATATCCGGGCGGGTGACCCAAAATAAAAGGCAAGGGAATGAGAGAGAGAGAAGGAGAGACTGCTGGAGCGTAGATGGTCCGCTGGGCTGAAATTATATTTACCTTGATTGAAAACTCTTTTATTATGAGCATAATTTAGATCCGAATGGGAAGCAGAACTATTGGCTGGCCAGGAGTGCTGCTGAGCCCTCAGCCGCAAAGATAATGTAAGTGCCTCTGAGATGACTGTGTTATTGTGTTTATGTACAAAGGCCCACGCTCCATCAAAGGAAATGAAAAATATCTTCATTGGCTTGCTCGGTCAGCTTCTTTAGCAGAAAATGCTCGGAGGTACGGACTAGTAACAGTGGCCAACACTGAGAGTATTGAAGAGCCACGCAGGCCTGTGTGGAAGTCAAATGTGTACCTGCAGCCCTGCCATGCTGATCAGACGCTGGGGCCTGAATTGTGATTCCAGCGCACATACTCCTTGAGCAGGAATTAACCCCACAGATGCTGCGTGGGGTGAAATACTGCATCGGACAGGGGTGCTGTCTGCAAGGAGCTTACAGTTCATTTGGGCAACTAAACAAACACACACAGGGAGCATTACAAATGTGAGGCGGAAAATTTTAACACGTTGTTGAAACGATCTACCTAAAAAGGAAAATGTTGTAAGAATGTAGCCACTCTCCAGAATTTATATTGCTATTTACACAGTTTACATGCATGATATATATTTTTACCTTTTTTTCTAACAGAATTAGGAAGTCTCAGGTTCCTTATTTCTAAAACATTCTTCATGTCAAAAATACCCTGGGCCCTGGCTGGTGTGGCTCAGTTGACAGGTGCAGGCCTTTAAACCCAAGAGTTGATGGTTCAATTCCCAGTCAGGGCACATAACCAGGTTGCAAGCCAGGTCTCCAGCCAGATCCCCAGTTGGAAGCAGGTGAAGGGCAACCATACAGTGATGTTCCTCTTCCTTTCTTCCTCCCTCCCTGCCCTTCTCTCTAAAAATAATGAATAAAGTCTTTAAAAAAAAATTATACTGGGGCCCATGGAACTGAAAGAGAGGGGAAGCATTTGTCTTCATCTGCCACCCAGAGGGTGGTTGGGCCCCTAGATGTTTTCATTGTTGGTTCAGGCTGCATGGTGTTGGCTAACAGGGCTGGACACTGAGTACAGTGCAGGGCAGGTCAAAGAAAATAACCAGCTCTGAGCCGTACCCTGTGCTAAACAATGCTAAAGGTTTCCTGTGTTGTCACATCCACTACACCGAAGTCCAACAAGAGCAGGGATCTTGTCTTATTGTCAACACTGTATCCTCCTACCTGGAGCTGGGCTTGGCATTGGTAGGTAGAACCTACCCACTAATACATGTTGAATGGATAAGCGACTGAAAGAATCTGTACAGCAACTTTGTGAAGCATGTTATCATCTTACCAATGCAGATACTTAAACTTGAAGATTGAACTATTTGCATACGGTTGGTCATACAACAAGTTCACAGTCACCCATATTCCTAAATAATTAGGTCTGACTTCCAAGACCAGGTTCTCCCCACATTAATGTTTCCGAAAGGTGGTAGGCCTAGGGCTGCCCTCAAAGGGCTTACCATCAAATAGAAAATCAGTACTTAGCATGCAGAGACAACAAGAAACAGCCCAAGGTAGGTCGTAATTTAAGGAAATGGACACAGTGAGCGCTGGTACCTGTAACTCCCCTGAGCCCTTCTGCTCACTGCACCCCAGCACTCTGTCTCTGGCTGCAGCCTCTATCCCACTCACTCCACACCCACATCACAAAAAGAAAGGAAAGTAAAAACTAAGCCACTTGGTTGTACCTAGGGCTGTTTTTCTAGCCCTAAATAACCTAAGGATAAGAAGGTAAACAACAAATTTAAATACATACCATTTTATTAAAAGTGTGTTTTTTTTCTGGCTCTGTTCTCACTTGTTATCAGATCATTCTGGGAATACCCAGTTCTCTGTCATTTCCTTCTTTGCTTGTATCAGTTCATAGTAGGCACATGTACCACTTAGAAAAGGCCAGCCACACCCCTGACAAGGATTAAAGGTGCTGCTAACAGGAGGTGGGATGAGGAAGTGCTTAAGTACTTAAATTCTGGGGTCACAGGCTGCCATTCCTACGCTGGTCAAATGTGTAAAACAACCCCAGTTTTGAGGCTTAGATGATGTCATCAAAATGGGGAGTGAGGTCACCTCCATCTCCAGTGATGAATGTTAGTGCCACTAATGGTGAAACAACCCCAAAGTCGGTACCTCCCAAAGCAATGCAAGAGGACATACACAGCAATGCCTAGAAAGTATTTTTGCAAGAATGTTTGACCTAAATCTAATTGGGCCTTGAAATGCAGGAGGTAAAGAAATAGGTTAAATAACACCACAAGGAAGCAATCAGACAGATACAGAAAGGGGACATTATAACAAATCACAGTCCTAGTCTCTTCAACAAACCAATGTCATGATTTAGGGAGAAAAAAGAGACAATGCTGTACTGCTTTTTAAAAATGAAAAAATAACAAAGTAAAAATGGAAAGGAGAGCTTTTCTAGATTCAAAGACATTTGAAAGATATCATATATGTGAGAATTTGATTCAGGTTTAAACAACTGAACTGTTGAAGACATTTGTGGGGAAAAAACTGGGGAAATTTGAGTATAGGCTGAGTGTTAGATATTAAGAATTATTGTTAACTTTATCAGGGATAATAGTGATGTTATGGTTCTGTACAAATGTCCTTATACTTCAGAGATGTACATTAAAATATTAAGGAGTACAATGTCATTCATGATATCTGTAACTTCGAGTACTTTCACCAAGATATGACACAAATACAGAAGAAATGAATATTAAATTTAGATGATGGGTTTATGGGTAATGCTTATTCATATGCTAAATTTTTTAGTATATAAATTTCATAAGAAAACTTTTGAAGGATGATATCATGCATGTGAATTGTTTAATAGATTTCCTGACACACATAAATGTTCAATGATGTTAGTTTTTATCATTGCTCTTGCTTCTATTGTTTGCAGGCTGTCATTGCAGCTGCAGGTCCCTGCCAACACTCCCCTGAAGGTCACCACCACCCAAAAGCCAGACCCCTGGTGCCACTGTGGACTCCAGCAGGCCCTGAAGATATTGATGAGCCACCTGTGCTGGGGTGGGTGGCATGAGGGCCCAAGCAGGGAGACCCCTGGTTCCCTGCTTCCTCTTCCTACACGAAGGGACGGCAGCAAGAAGACACTCTTGTAAATACCCCACCTCCTAACTCACTCTTCTCTACAGAGGAGGATTGACTTACTGCATTGGCAAACCTGAGAGCAAGCACTAGTCAGAGACGGGCAGTTCACCTACCTGGATGGGACGCATTGTCTACACTACTTGTGTTGCACACCAAACCTTAATGGTGAAGGAGGCCCTGTGCCAACAGGGCTCACCCAGGCACTGTCTGGGACGGGGTGAGGAAGAGCATCTACTTCTGAGACTCAAGACAAAAGCCCACATAACCACCCTATGCCATGTCGTGGAGTATCACAAAACTGCCAAGTTTCCTCGGTCTCCTTTCTTCCCCTTTCTTGTTTGGTTGTGACCTTAGATGGAATGCAGAGGGAGTGTAATGTGTTTGCCTCCTTAAGCACCAACATTCTTGGCCAAACACATAAGCTTCAACTTTTTTTACTAAGTTTTTTCACAGGTTCTTTGTATAACTAGATACACATTCTGCCCTATGGTTCATGCAGATATGCCCGGACATGGCTGAATTTTAAGAAAATCTCACTGATTTTGGATTGGTGTCTAGGTGCTTTAAATAAGCTCAATCTACTAGAGGTTACTAAATAGCAACCTAAAGAACTGGGCCGATAACATTTCACGTGAGTTATACGTTTAAGAAATGTTCAACTTAGACAATATTCTGAGTAAAGCTGAGTGAAATATGAAATTGCCACTAGCTCTTCTAGGTATTCTAACTTTTTAAATTAAAAAAAAAAGGGGGAAGGAAAAAAAGCTCCTTATGCTACCATTATAGACTTCATAGGTTTTTTAGTAATTAAGTTTCCTATGGTTTGGAGAAATGTTAAAGTTGATCTTGGAGCTGAAATGTCCATCGCACACCAGACACCCTCCCAGTAAACATCTTGACCTCTTCCTTGCTTAATTGTTTCAGCCATCAGGAGATACATTTCCACGGAGTACATGCCACTAAATTCATAAGGCAAAACAACTGATACAGTGGATTTTGATTAGAGCAGAAAACATGTACGTACACATAAACCAAATACACTAATGACAATGAATTTTAATGACTTTTAACTGTGATAAAATCTACATAGGATTGATGATCGTAACTATTTTCAAGGTACAATTTAGGGGTGATGGAGCTCATTCATTTTATTGTGCGACCATCATCACCATCCGTTTCCAGAACCTTTCTCCTCTTGCAAAACTGAAGCTCTGTGCCCATTAAAACAACTCCCCATCCCCTTCTCTTCCCAGCCCCCAGCAACCACCATTCTACTTTCTGTCTCTATGAATGTGACTACACCAGGAAACTCATATAGGTAGAATCCTTTGTCTTTTTACAACTAAAGACAATTGTTTGTAAGTGGTTTCTTTCATATCCTCTGCCCATCACTAGGTATTCCTAACCATGTGTTTATTTCTCTGATAACCCACCCAGCAATTGCACCAACATCTAAGCTAGGTTGTTTTATATTCAGAAGACCACCTCTTTCCATTGGACTTTTGAATCTAACGGTCACCATGCCAAATGAAGTCTCTGTGTCATAACCTGTTTTATTTATTTAAAGTTAAATTCACAGCACTTTCCAGCTTACCTGGTGCAAACAGCTCCCTGTGCACTGTCCCTGGAAGCTTTTCACACACGTAGCAAACACCAAGAACAGATGCCAAAACCAGGCTCAGGGAGCCAGAATATGCAGTCAGGGGTTTGTCATCAGGGCCATAGAGAAAAGGTCAATGTCAACAGGCAACATCACAAACAAGGAGGTCAAAACTGAAGAAAGGGCCACTGTGCATTTTCCACCAAACCAGTGATGTTCAACAACTTGCCACATATGACAGATGTTGACCTCTGTCAGCGACATGTATCTGGTATATGAGACATACTAGGAAAATACTCTACATCCTCCACTTTATTGTTTAATATTAACTCAATGATCTCATTTCTAGCAATGGGAAAACCAGATCCAAAAGCTGAGTGAAATCAAAACAGTGTTCAGGAACAAACAATAATGTATTTCTCAAACTGAAATTTCTATTCATATAACTTTATCATTAATTCTGGTACTTTTTTCCCATTTGGGACAAGGCTACCTTTAAGGGCCTCAGATTTTTCATATGTATAGTCAAGGCAGTAGTTCTCAGCTCTTTGACTGAGACACCATTGTTTTCATCATTACTGGGAAAAATAAACACATTACAGGATTGACTTTGGGGGGATTGGGTGGGTGGGGAGGGGGACAGAGGGGAGCAAAAAGGGGATGGATGTAATACAACAACACTAAAATTTAAAAAAAAAAAACACATTACAGAATTAAGCAATTAAAACATAAGGTTTAACTTCTGATGAAAGTTCATGGTCCTGGAAATCACATCCCCGTGTGCCAATTATTGTGCCACCCAGGTACATTATTGTTCTTAACACACTGCTCACTACAGAGTGTTATAAATTTGGAGATAGGAAGAGTCTTAGAAGCCAATTACATCAAATTCTTTGTGTTTCAGGTGATAAAATTTAGGTCCAAACTGATTTAACTCAGTTAAGATATGTAACTAGGATAAAAATTCAAGTCTCTCAAACCTCACTTCAATGCTATTTCCATCACATCAAATTAAAAAAATTAAATAGTGAGAAAATAAATTGATCTTTATTTGGAATACAACTCCTAAGAGATTCCCAGGGTCATTTGCCCCAACCAAACTTCTCCAAGAAAAAGGATGCTACTGAGTGCAGAGAAGTTAGGGTTGTTAGTAGATTGGATAACTGTTTCATAAATAGCTTGTGTTGGCCGTGATGTATGTACTGAACTACTTGTAAAAGCACCGATAGTGATCTTTATGGAATAGGCTGCTGGTGTTGAGGAAGATAAATGGTTAACAATTATAGGGGCTCAATTTGAATCATGCCTGGACCACATTTAAGTTACAAGGCAAGCAACTTCAGGCCAACCTCCCATAGCAAGGTAGGTTCTATGAAGAATTTTAAAGACAGGAGTTTGAATATGTAGATGAGATAATGGTATAAGGAAGACATTCGCAGACTATCAAGATCCAAGATATTTTGGGGAAAGTAGAGTCTACATAGAAAAATGTAGGCTGGGGTAAAATAGCACCAGACAGTTAAGGATATTCTTCAAGTTTCAGAAAATTTTAAATTAAGAAATGAGGAGAAAAATGGATACATAGTATTTGAGGTATCCAAGATTCAGCTAAAGCAATCATGGAAAAAGTGGAGACTAGATCTGAGAAAAATGCAGATAATAAAGTAAGGATGCCCTAATCTAAGAGCTAACGGATGAGAGATGTGGTGAAGGACCAATCCGGTGTGTATAACTGCTGCAAATAAACATTAAAGGCTGACTGGACCAAATGGCCAGATGGAAACACTTGCTGCCAAGTGAGGCCTGGGATGTAATTAGCATGTAAGAGACCAGATAGACTCGGCTACCAAACAAAAATTCTCTATAAAAAGGATATGGCGCAGGCATAGAACAGGGGCGGTGGCTTTGTATTTTAGGACACCTTAAGTGGAAAGAAATTATAGAACTTTGTGGGAAAAGGAAGTAGTTAATATAGAATCACAGCGGGTAGAAATGCCATACAGCAGTCCCTGCTTATCAATGGGGAATACGTTCCGGAACCTCCAACAGAAGCTTGAAACCATGGATTGTACAAAGCCCTATGTACACTATGTTTTTCCTACTTATGTGTACCTGTGATACAGTTTACTTCACACATTAGACACAGCAAGAGATGAACAACAATAACTAATAATAAAATAGGACAATTATAATAAGATACTGTAATAAAAGGTAGGTAAGTGCAGGGGGCAAGGTTCCCCCCTCACCCCCACATCAAGACATCTCTAAACTAAGTGACTAGCAGCAGGTATAGTATGGAGCCACTGGGTGAAGGAATGATTCACATCCTGGCCCCAATGGGGAGGGATATGCAAGACCTCGTTGTGTATTTCTGGAACTTTTCATCTCATGATTTCAGACCACAGATGACTATGGGTAACTGAAACTGTGAAGGTGAAACTATGGGCCATGAGCCTGCTGCACTTAAATGTCAAGATAAGAGGTAAACAATTTACAGCCTATAGGCCAAAACCAGCCCAGAGCCTATTTCTGTATAACGTGCAATTGAAGTGGAGCTTTTATTTTAAAAAAGATATTGTTTGAAAAGCACCATATTAAAAATTAATGTCCCCAAGTAGGAAAACACAAGGCATGTCATCTACATAGAACAGATGCAAATTTAAAATTTTCTTTAAGCTGAAACAAATTGGGAGGCATTTCTGGGAGACTGATCCTAATACTAAAATCTTTCTTAGGAGCATGGGAGGCAGAAAGACAGCAAGAGAATCAATGAGGCCAACTCACTGACGATCAGTAGGTAACATGTCCATGCAGGTCTGAAAGGGAGGTCACAGAATGACTCAGGAGATATAGGAAGGCATCAGTGACATTCTGGCTCCTCAATTAACTTTAGAAGCAGATCAGTCACAGGCACAAAAATCAAAGAGCAATAAATAAATGAGATGTTCTTGGCCAGCTCAATAATGCCTTTTGTCACAATTTTCTTTCCCAAACTTGAGTAATCACTAGACATAAATGGGCTTTACCCAAGAAGCTAGAAGAACCTCAAGGGTGAAATTTTGGATCCACTGAAACTTGTGGCGACAGATCAGTTTAAATACTCAGCAAGACTTGGATAAGATTCCATTTTCTAAAAACTGTGTGCATTTAATGCTATTTCTAACTAGAAAAGCAATATCCATTCTTTGTAGAAAATGTGGAAAATACAGAGAAGCAAGATGAATGAAATTGAAATCATCTGCAATCTAGCTAATAGAAATGTCCACTGTTAATATGTTGCTGTATATTATTTGGGATCAAACACAGGATTTAATTAACTTTTATCTTGGAAAAGAACTAACTCTGGCTCCAAAAAAAAAGGGAAAGGCAGGCCAGGATAAATTTTTTTTGTAATGGTTCCAACTCACAAATGGATACTAAGATGTAACAAGAGAATGTTTGCAATAAAATCCTCAGAAGGCTAAGTTCTTTTTAATAATGAACTATCATGCCATTTATGCAGAGGAAACTGAAATTTTCATGTCTGCATATGGGAGCAGAAAACTGGCAGATGAAATTCCTTCTAAACAACTGTAAGAGAACACATTCAGGGGACTGTAGAACCAATTTTTCTGGGGAAAAAATGATGGAATTTGAGGTTTCCATCACCACCTAGGACATGGAACATGCCATCATTCTAGACTATACTTAAAGACAATTTCTGATTCAATGAAAGGATTAAAAAATGATGTAAAGGCAATATTCTATTCCAAAATAATCTTATACCCACAGCTGGAATGTACTGTGTATTTCCAATTCTGCCTTAATGAGGACAAAAATATTTTTAAAAAAATGATTAAAGAGGTCAAAGAATCAAACACATGTGCCTATTAGAATCAGTATTAATAATTGCATTCTCCAATATGTAAAATCTGGTGTTATAACTGAACTCTAAATGAGATAAAGTCTATAACAGAGTGGTATTTCTGGACTAGATGACATTAAGGTACATGAACTTGAGAAGGTCTATAAACCCCTTAAAACTACATGTATAGATTTCCATATCTACATGTAACTTACGTATGTTTATAATATACATATTTTTCCTGTTGAGGGAATGTATAGTTGTCATATCCTTAACAGGATCCTTAGCCCAAAATCTCAAGAACAAGTGGTGTAGATGTTAATAGTATGGATTTGATCACTAATTCCTAGGAGCGGACCCTGAAGTTTGAAAGAGAAAGCTTTAGAACAAATTAAGTTATATTTACCCCACAGAAAACAAATGTGTGGTATTCTTTTCCCTGGGAAATTCTATAGAATAAGAAGGCATTTTTATGGACTATTTGAGGATGATCTCTAAGCTTATGATACTGGGGCTTCATGGGACAAGGACTGATATCTGTTTTGTTCACTGTCCTATCTGAAGTGCTTAGGACAGAGCCCGGCACAGAGTAGGCACTCAGTAAATATGTGTCGATCACTCAAGAGCTTGATCAGTTTTGGTGGCGCAACCAGCTGAGGCAGGTCTGTTTCTGGTGGCATTTCTGATATTCACCAGCATGGCACTGTTTCTCCTCTCCTTCCCAAATCCGAACCCAACTTTCTTGCTTGACCACTTTGAAGGCACCCAGGTTGTGGAGAGCGTGCTTCCTACCATGTCAGCAAAGAATTATGCTAATACGATCTTGGAAGAGCATAGAAAAGAAACCTAGAAATGAAATATCAAAGCAATGAAAAGTGTGTAAGAGTTTATGAACATAAAATGTGTACAACTGTTAAATGGAATGCTGTCAAGCAGTAATTGATCAGTTAACATTTGGAAAGTGCACTGAAAATGAAAATTGCCAAATAAGATACATTGAACCAGTTTCTCATTTGTTATCAGGGGTGGCATGAGAGACAGGTCCAGAGTTGGGACAATGACCATGACCAAGAAGGGCTGTAGAGGGTTTTGGTCCCGGGAGGCTGAGTCCAGTGTAGCCCTTTGCTGGGATTTGAGCAGGGTGTGCTCAGAGCATCTTTGAGGTCACAGCTGCAGGGCCCCCATCCCTGCAGTTCTCTGCATCTGTCCACCAACCCCCTCGACCCTCTCAGGCCTGGCCTCAGCTACAGGCTCCTGGTAGGAGTCCTCTTAAGACCAACTGAAGACTATACATAGCCTTGTTAAATGTTTCCAACCTTAACTTGGATTTTGTTTAAATGATATTTTAGTGCCACTACATGGGTAGCTATTTTAACGATGGTAAAATATTGAAATATTAAAGTCTTGAAACCCAGCATTGCAAGGGCCAGAGTTCAGTACCAAGGGTTACCTCTCTCTCCTGCAACCAGAGCAGGTACACTCCCTGCAGGAAGAGTCGGTGAAGGGAGAATCCAGAATCAGAAATCAGTAGCCAATAGCACCTGAACCAAATTCTTTCACTATGATTTGTGTCTGACAGAAAAAAAAAATCATCTGGGTTCTACCTATTTGATGGAGTTTTATTTGCTTTGATTTACTTAAATTGTAAGGTCCCTCTTACTTCCAAAAGGACCAAGAAAGCTTGCAGGTTAAAAAATAAAATTAAAAATTTAAGAACAAAATAGGACAGATAAAGCATTTCTCTGCTAGATTAATTCATAAGACACCGTATAATTTAGTAGAAAAAGTATTAGAATTGAAGTTTAAAAATCCTGGGCTATAGCCATAACTCTGTCCCTTAAGAGCTGTGTGGTCTTGTGCAATCTTTATGCTATTGCAAAACAAAGGCTTTGCAAGTTTTCCAACATAATTTTTTTAAGTATTTAACAAATAGTATCCTGGCATCAGTATGTCAGACAAAATAGAGTGAGTAAGGTTGTAAAGGGAAACATAAAGGGTAAAGTATAACTCAGTTCCAGGGGAATTAACAATAGAAATGGAAAGAAAACAAGAAGAAAAGAAGCTTCTCAAGTAAGACTTGACAGGACTTGGAAATTGACTACATATGAGAATAAGCAAGATGACTCAAAGGTGACCTTAAGCTTTTGTGGCTGGGAAGGTCATACTGCCTTGAATAGGAACAGGAACAATGTTTTCAGGAGAGGAAGCTAGGCCAGGACTAAAGATGACAAACTCAGTCTTGTCCAATGGAGTTGGAGATGACTGGAAACCATCCAAGGGAAACATCTCAAAGTTGTGCCTGGCCTGAGCTGGACCTGAGACAGGAGATAAAAATCTCTGAGGTCAGATGAGGACATGCAGGAAATGGAAGATACAGAGGCAGTCTGGGGATAGAGCCTTCAGCTAACCAGGACCAGACAGCTGAAAATAGATCCTAAGACCCATAACTCAGTACTAAGCATTTGTTTCTCTCATTAAATAGTTTTATTTTTTGTTCTTCTCAATGGTCTCTTATACCATTAAAGGGTTTTCGAAGAGAATGCCCACTGGAGAGGATGAGCAGAGAGAGAGAAGCTGAGCTCCTCCTGATGTTGGCCCATTGGTTGTGTTGCATTTCTGCAGCATTCATTGTCTTTCGATTGGGTGCACCTACTGAGTGCCCCACCTCTTCTGAATGCACATGGTCTCCAGGGAACCTGGGGTGGAACTTTAGAGGCTGTGTGTCTCCTATAGCTGCATTGCATTTGCACATCTTCCCACCTGGCCATGTCCCCTTCATGCCTCCATGCTTCCAAGGGCCATCCCTTGTGCTGTGCTCACTGTCAAGCCTCTCCCAAAGTCACAATGCTACAGGTTTGGTGTATGTTCCCATGTTCATTGCTGAGAAAAAGGGGTGAGAATCTCATTGATCAAGGGCCAAGTCCCACCCTTGGCCTGACTCCTTCGGCTACACTGTGGAACTCCATCCCAGAGAGTGACCACTTGAATTTCCTGCCCCAGGTCCTGGGACATAACCCCCTGCAGCCCTGAAAGACCAGTGCATGGAGGTTCTTGGACAATCACTATACCCAAGGTCTTTAGACAATAAGAAAGGAATAGTGACCAACAGTGTCTTGTGTTTTAGTTTACTTCATTCTACAGACTCGACACTCTCCTTTTTGTAATCTCTCTTCCTGGTTCTGGGCCTTCTTCCTCTTCCATATTTCTCCTTATGCAACTTCTCTCCATTGCTTGGCAGTTCCCTCCTCTCATCCTTTTATGTCAGCCTCCTCCCTTTGCCTTTCAAGTCATAGTATTGTATCAAAGCATCCCATGAAATAAATAAGATGTTAGATTCTCTGTTCTTAAAGCATGTAAACTAAAATGATTTACAAATCTTTCTCAAAAAAAGAAAATTAAATTAGGTTGGTTTATTTAATCTAATAGTAAACATTTTTTTTTTCTATCTTAGGGGCCCTTGATAATAATCTGAACTGAAATGGTTTAAGGTGACAGCCGTCCACAATTGTTGCCACAATGAATTCCCAAAACCCTCATCAGAAAACATGCCATCGTAAAGGTTGTATTTTCCCTCAGAAATCAATTTGTAATAAGAAGTCAGACTCTTGACCAAGGACTCAAATCCAATAAATCACAGATATGGCCAACAATGTCATAGAGGAAAAGTTACAATTATAAAATTTCAGTCATTTGAAATAGTAAAATTAGGCCCCAGGTCTCATAATATGAGCAAAAATAGAACAATGATCATGAAAGGGCTCTAACCTATGATTAAGTACATTGACAGCACAAACATATATCTATCTTATCATAAATTTGACTACGAATTAATACATTATCAATAGTGAGTATTAAACATTTAATTAACAATAACTTGATTTTCTTTCCTTGACTTTAGAAAAACTTTCCTGGGAGGCATTGGGTGAGTTGAGCTTCTTTAAAAAGCCCATTAGTGAGCAGGGACTAGGTTTGAACAAGGTTAGCCCCAGATCAAGTTCTATCCTACACTTTCTAAAGCCATGTAGATGAGGGGACAGAACACTTGCTAACTAAAGGTAGAGGGGCTGCTCCACACCTTTAAGATCTTGGCTAAAATCAGTAAGGTTCATAAGTTGGAAAAGTAGACAATTCTAAACAGAATAAAATTCAGTCGGGAATTATAAAGATTGTCAGCAAAATGGAAGAATAGCAAACCTTGAGTCAGTATTATTAAAGAAACATTTGCTGAATACTGTTCAGACTAGAGGAGCTATAACTGGTGTAATCAGTTTGAAAGTAGAATAAGAACTGCTCGTCATAGAAAATGTGATACCATAAGTCAAAAACAAATGAGCTAGAAATAACTAGATACAAAATAGGCACATTCTGTAAGTATAACATAGACATGAAATAAATTACAGAAACTGTAAGGTTTGTGGGGTTCCCCTAAACCTTCTGCCATAGCACCCATGGGCCAATCAGCTGGAAGTCACTCTCTGTTGAGTGACATGGCTCTGGGGTGTGATCCTGGTACCTTCTCATTCCCTATCTACCTGCCCCACAGGAGGCACTCAGGAAATGTCTATCGAATGAAAGAACAAACCAATGCTCTGTTTTACAGTGACAAGTTGGAGTTAAAAGTCCTGAATTCTAATTCCGCCTCAGCCACTTACTGTATTTGAATCTGGAGTAAATTCCAATGTGGAGTCCCCTCATTGGAATTATTCCTTCTTCCCATGTTGGACTCATACTGGAAGATTTTAAACCACCAAATTCCTGTTATGAGGCAATTTTCAAATTAGTTTTTCCTTTGAGACCACTAGTGTTAACACACTAAGTTGATATGATTGTTGCCATGAGTTGAAAAGTTAAATTTTTATAGCCTGTACAACTTCTCACTGGTAAAACTTTTAAAACTGAAAATAGATCATTGCTACCGTTGCATTACTACATTCAGAATCTGTCCTCCGACTTGAATGCAAATGAAGACTCTATGTATGGATCTCCTCATTCTAACAACCTTGAAATCTGTATTATTTTGAGTTAGGATGTCAACAAGAAAAGGCTGGTACTTGTTAACAGCCTGCATCTAACTATATGTGAATATGGATAGTTATTTGTGAAATATAAGAGGAAAGCACATTTGCCTTTTACAAACTCTTACCACAAACATGCCCGATACAGAATTACCAAGGAGACATTGGTGTATCACATGGCCCCCTGGGAGGGACTTGAAAAACACATGCTCCTTGGAATCTAAGGAACAAGATAAACGAACAGATGAAACTGGAACAGACCCATAGACACAGAGAGCAGACTGGTGGTTGCCCAAGGGAAGAATGATGGAGGAATGAGAAAAAGGTGAGGGGATTGAGAAGTACGAATAGGAAGTTACAAAATGGTCATGGGGCTGTTGAATTCAGCACAGGTAATAGTCAATAATAATGTAATAACTATGAATGGTGCCAGAGTGGGTACTGCAAATATCAGGGAGGACACTTTGTAAAGTATAGGATTGTCTAATGACTATGCGCTAATCCTGAAACTAGTACAAAATAATATTGACTATAAGGTCCTGGCTGGTGGTACAGTGGATAAGGAGCCGGCCTGCAAACCTAAAGGTTGCTGGTTCGATTCCCAGCCAGGGCACATCACCAGCTTGCAAGCCAGGTCTCCAGCCAGGTCCATAGCTGGAGGCAGGTGAAAGGCAACCATACATTGATGTCTCTCTCCTTCTCTGCCTCTCACCCTACCCCTCTCTCTAGAAATAATAAATAAAATCTTTAAAATAACTGTGAACTACAATTAAAAAATAAAAATGTTTAATTAAAAAACAAAAGGAAAGGTAAAACACATGATCTTCCTTCAGCAGCCTCGCAGTTAAGAACCTCTTTCCCAGCATTTCTGAGCTGAGGGCGTAGCCTGGATGGAGTGAGATGAGGGAGGCACCTTCCGATCCAAGTAGGGAGCAGATGGAAAGCTCCAGGAATTACTCGCCATGCTCTCAGCAAATGGGGAGTGAAGGGAAAGAGGGGTGTAAGAAAGGGGAGCGAAGCAGGGGGATAAGCACTGCTTTGCTGCGACAGCTGAGGGAAAGCACTGGAATCTGGAGGGAATGGCCTAGGGCCATGACGCTCCATGTGCCTCCCAGGCGCAGCGTGGCCGCTGCAGGACTGAGCCGCACGTAACACGGGAATCCTCACTCTGCCTCCTTCACTCAGGGGCGACGACCATCGTGCCACATTCAGTGCGCTGAGGATGAGGTGTAGGGACTTTGAAAAGTTGAAAGCGTGATTAAACCATAGCGTCATACGAGTGTTTGAAAGAAGAGGGTGAACAGGTCTGTGCATCTGGGATGAAAGAGCAATGTTGGCAAAGGCTGAGGTTGGGCACATCTTCAGCACTAATGATGCTCTGATTACAGGGATGGCAGGTTCCCAAAGCCAACACCTCCCACGTCGATGGTGTTCTTGGGGAGTTCAGCCCAGAAAGTGAGCCCTTTCCTGACAATAGCTAAAAAAATGAAAAGGTTCCAAATTGTTCTTCCCCTTCAAGTATAAGATAGGAATGAAATAACTGAAAAAATAGAAGGAAACCTCTCTCTCTCTCTCTCTCTCTCTCTCACACACACACACACACACACACACATACACATAAAGATGAGGGCATATTGGACAATTTGAAGAATGAGGAAAGAGAAAAAGTGGAGGGAGGAAAAGTTCAGAGAGGAAAAAAAGGGATTTATTGAGAAGAATTAAAAAAAAACTGAGAGCAGATACAGTCTAACTTTAAAAGAAACAGTAGAATGTGTAAAAAAAAAAAAAATGACTTCACTGAGCACAGGAATAAAAAGCAATGCCAAATAAAAGGCAAAAGAAAAAAGCACCAAAATGAAAGCACTATCAGAAAGGGAAGTGTCATGTAGAGATAAAAGAGATTTTTTAAATTGGGGTAAAAAAAAATCCTCCAAGCATTTCTATTCAGTTAGCCAAGGAAGAATATGAATTTAAGAGGATAGGAGAGATAAGAAAAGGAATGACAGTCATATAAGAAATTAAATGACACTATAGAAAAGAACGTGGAAAAAAGAGACAAATGATTTTGACAAAGAAAAAACTCATATCTTATATAAGACATTTTCCGTTACTAAATTAAGTTAAAAGCCTTGTTGTAAACATCATTGTCAATAACAAAGATTTACTGAACTCACTTTGAACCTGGCAGACACAGGTAGGGAGAACACAGAGCCTCTTTAAAGAGAAACCAAGACAAATCAGAAAACAAAATGAGTTAACCTGGAGGGAGAAAAAAAAAAAAAAAGCCGCAGGTGCACAAAAATCAGCCTTTTATATCTTTCCACGTGACACAGAGAAGGCATTCTAAAAATATTTGTAGAATAAGTGAATGAATGAATGAATTTATGGTGCTCAGTGAGCCCCCTATATATATCCTATATATCTATATATATCTATATATCTATGGCTCCTAATGACAAAAAAAAAAAAAAAAACATTTTCTGTCGCCAGGCACTATCCCCAGCTCATTGTAGAAACTTTCTTTTCTCTTCTTGTTCTGCCAGAAAAAAATAAAATAAAATCGCTGTGGTTGTGCTATACAACCCAAGGAGTCATGCCAGCCCCACTTCCCTCTAGTAGTGAAAAAGGGAAATCACGAAAGTTTTCCACTTGTCAAAGTATATATAAAACACCTTGCTTTATCCCTGGCCACTTGAGTGAAGCAACAAAATTACCTTTAATTAATATCAACATTAAGAAGTCTAGAGGCCATTTTAATGACCTCAGGAAAAGAGAACAATTGAGGTCATGGGGGTAAGGATAGCTAAATAGTAAGAGTAAGAGAGATTTCACCTGAGTAAGAGAAATTTCAGAATTACCATGGATAGAGACAACTTAGCTTCATTCAGGATGCCTTTGAAAAAGTCACACATCTGCTGGGTTTTAAAATTCCAGAAAAACAGAGCTTGCGGATCTGACACTAGGGAGTGGATTATGCATGTGCACAGACACACGAACATACAAACACACACAGACACAATAACACTACACGTACAACAGTCAGAATCAACAGTGAGAATTCAAGAGATATTTAAATGGCCCTGCACAGGGACCCAAAACCTCTCTCCATTTCCTTCAGTTGTTTGTTTACTTCCTACCTATTAAAATATATTAATAAATCTAAGGCATTTTTCCTTTAAAGGGTACCACTTTTTAAGGCAAATACTAGGATAAACTAAAGAATACACTAAGCAATAATTCAAAATAATTAAATGTATATCAATCTCAGGCTTGAAGATATGTAACTACAAAGGATGGTTTCAGAATAGAGTTTATACTACAGAAAATGATCTTAAGACCTGGGGAATTTTCCATCAGTTCCCTGAGAGTCAGAGAAGCAAGACTAAGAAGTATGGCCAAGCTTCTGATGAGCAAATCATAGCTAGACAAATAAATTTGATGTCAGCCCAGAGACTTTCAAGTTGCATATTAAGTATGGCACATTTAAATAAATGCATTTAAAGTTGTCATACTAAGCCATATTTCATTTTAAATTGTCAAGAAACCCATTAGATAAATAGTGTAGATTTGTCCTTCTTAAAAATATAACATTTAACTGGGAAGCATATTTTAAATAGGAATTTAAGGATTCATTCATTTTAGTGGAATTAATTATCAAAGGTTGGTGTGAATATTGTCAAATTTCCTCCCTTTGAGAATAACTGGATTTTCTTTCATGTCTGCTTCCTTTAGATCTGAAGCAATTCAGGTGTTGAGAGAGCTTATGGGATATTTTTACCACCCTTAACTTTAAAAATTCAAAATACTAATATCAGTTTCTGAAGTGAATATAATTATTTAATTTATGTAATGTGACTCATTTCCTTAGTTTGTGCTACTAGAAATAGATATTACTATTCTCTTAAATTGACCAGAGTTTAAACACAGGCTCACATATAAATCGAGGTCACAGAATCAAAAATTAGGATGGCTTACACAAGAAGAGAATAATTAAATTTTCTTGGAATTAGAAGGAAACTTGAATCATCAAAGGTACTTAATAAATACATGTCAATTTGAAAATGTTACCAATAATGAAAAAATTGGATTTTAAGAAACAGTGCCAGTTATATGCGACTCCATCCTAATCACTGGCTAGTTTCAGCAATTTCTATTTAAATTCTCAAAGTCGCGGGTTTGTTTCATTTTGTTTTGTTTTTGCAGTATAAGACAAAGAGGAACTGAGCAGTACCATGATCACGAGTTAGAATAAACGTTTGCTGTTGAATGTGTTGCCACAAGTCACATTTTAAGAGCCACAGGCCTCCTGAGGCCCCCTAAAGAGACCTAGGAGGAGAACAGACCTGAAAATAATGGTAAAACGTGATAATGCAAATGGAATGCATTAGGCTGAAATGGACCAGAAACAATGATCCGCTGACCAACCTGGAAGGTAAAACATTCCCTGGGACAAAGTGGCCCTTTACCCATCAACTTTTTAAGAGCTCCTTAGGGCATCACTTAATGTCACATGATGGATCTTTGCCAAAGGAGGTCTTGGTTGTATTAGATCACATTGGGATCAAGTGACGCCTGCCATAGAACCATGACGCTCTTTGCCTGATTAACTCATTTGCTCATTCAGCCACTGTAACATCATTACAGAGACTCCAGTGAATTTGTGAGACCATAGCGATGCCTTCATGAGAATCCTTTTTCCTTTTTTTCACTGAAACAGAAGTAAGTTGGAACATGCGTTCTATAGTGGGCAGCCCAACTCTTATTTATTTATTTATTTTTTGACCTCTTTCACCATGTGTGATTTTTGTTTGGAGAGCAATTGGGATGCACTGACAGATGTGGAAACAGGATTCAACACTTAGCTGGGGGCAACGCTCCCCAAAAATAATTGAAGACCCTCTTCAAACCTTATATATACATAGACACCTGCTCTATTTGCATAGCCCAAGCTTGCAGAAGCTTTAATCAATCATTTTCTGTGGGTAGAATTATCCAACCTGAAAACCATTACTTATTTCACCAGAAGAAAATTTGTTTCTCCTTGCTGCTAGATGAGTTGCCTCCCATCTCTCATTTGCCTCGACAAATTTTATACCAAAACTTACAGATAAAGGTCCCAGTTTATACATAATCTTAGCTTATTTTCAAATCTCCCAAAAGGTTAATTTTGTCACTTCTTTTGCCACTATGCATAAAAATTCTATCTTCTGTCACGCACCTCTCCATTTATATTTATTGACTGTAACTCACTGTGCCAGGTGCTCAGAAACTAGTAAACAAAAGGAGAAAGAAAGTGTTGATTAAATCATTATAAAGGGTATGTAATTACAAATCATGATGACTGTTACTATATGAGAGGATTAAACAGGAAAGACTGACACAGTTGTAGGACTGTGGTGGTGCTAGCGAGTCAAGAAAGAAGCACTATTTGAGATGAGATTTGAATAATTAGACACTGACCTAGCAGAAGTTGCAAGGGAGAGATCAAGATGGTGAGGAGAAAATTGCAGACGAGAACATAAACAACATGTGCAAAGGCCCTGGGGCAGGAGAAAGACTTCTCATTCAAGAACTGAAAGGCTTAAGAGAATGTAGCACAGGAGAAGAGTGGCAAGATTGGGTGAGGGGAGGCTAGAGGGAGCTGGGCCCCAACCAGGTGAGGCTATGCAGACCTCATGCAGACTCTGATCTTCAAGAGCTATTAGAAGCCATTCCAAGGTTTCCAAATTCACATTTGAAAAAGCTCATCCTGGTACTGCGTAAGCAATGTGTTAGACTGAGGGGCCTTTTGGTCAACCTGAGGTAATGACAGTAGTGCTTGCTATAGGAATACCTGTGAGGTAGAGAGGGGTGTGTGCATTCTAGGAACATTTAGGAGGCAAAAGCCATAGGACTTGGCTTTGTTAAATGAATAGATGAATGTATCAGTCTATGAATCAGTCCTCAAAGCAGTTAGCATCTTCCCTCTCACCATACTGGCTGAATTTTAGAAAAATTCTTTTACAAAAGAATTGTTTCACACACACAAAAAAAGGTATATGAATCTTACATCTTATGAATCTTATTTCAGATTATAGATAAATAGTCTTTAATTCAGTTATTTTCCCCCTTTGAATATTTGTGCAAGAAATTTTTCTAGGTTTTTAGTTTATTCCCTACATGTATTAATATGTAAATGTTAATAACCTTCCATTTAGAGCCAAGTACAGATTACTATTTTTGAAAACTATGTTCCTCCCCAGAACTAGCCCTTGTGAAGGGAATAGATGTCACTCTTAGAAAATAATTTTTAGTTAAGGAAGAATGGTTAAGCATTGTTTAACAAGTTTCCTTATTGGGGCTTTTCAGAACTTTTAATATGATAATATATATTATAAATTTCCAAGGGAGAAATATGCTGCCCATCCCAATTGGTGTGTCCATGGAATGGTCTGTGCAGAGCATCTCAGGGGACTGACAGTCCTAAGATTGATCCCTTGGGTAAAGGATCCAGGTACATATTGGCTTAGCTCCTTGAGTGGGGTTTTGCATACACCAGGTCTTTCTAATTTGTTAAATGAACGAATATAGAGATTAAGACTTTCAAACTCTAACACCAAGTCACTTAGACAAGAGGGGTTGGCAAATGCCTCAGCCAGTCACTACTCAGCTTCCAGCCAACTTGATGATATGAAAGATTTTAATTTTTGAGAGAAGCCAGAAATCTACATTTCATATGAAATTTCATAATTTTTAATATTGTTAGTGCTGCAGGTCAAACAGAACACACTGGCTACCAGTTTTCAACGGGAGGGCATGCTGGGAGAGATCACATCTCACCACATTAAACAAAAGTATAACAATGCAGGGGTGAGTAGCTCTGTGAAGCATCCAAGAATCTTCCTATCCTGGGAAACACACAAACGCTTTCCTCTCTTTTAAGGAGCCCACCCTGTCCATTTAAGGAAAATTACCACCTTCATTGCTCAAAGCCATCATCGGAGGCTCAGAACTAGATAACTTACGGAATAATGCATCAGACCTTGAAAGAAATCATTATTTTGTTCAGATCAACGCATTTTCCCCCTGTTCAGGAAAGATCGGATCATGAAGAGCCACAGAGAAGCAATCCCACTGGAGAAAGCACATTGTTTCACCAGAGGCAACGCTTCCTACAGCAACACAACCAGACCAGAGTTTCCTTACAGATGTGACTGCCAACAAGAAGAAATGTCACTGCTTAAAGGACAACTCTCTGTTATCTTAAGATCTGATTTGTCATCTCATTGGTTATCCTTTCTTGCTTAGAATATTTATCCATTTCACTATTAGTAGACACAGGAAAGATGTACCCTTATCAAGTTTATATATTTTTAATTGAATTAAAACTACACATGCACACACCTTATACTGTATGCCAGGTTAGGACTTCTATGTTTTGATTTGTGTATGCGCCTGTGTGCGTGTACTACCATGGATGCTATATTCTTTACTCTTTGCTTAAAATTCTACTTGCAGATTTTTTTCCTGTTTTATCATTCAAAAGTCCAGTCCAGCCTGAATAGTAACGGAAACTTATGATGTTAGCATTTCTATTTTGTAAAAATCAATTCCATTTTTAAATGAAGTGTTAACTTGAAAAATTGAGAATTTTTTTACAACTAATGAAACCTGTATATACTAACACCTCTCTAATCTGGAGATCACTTGTTTCATGACCTCAACAATCTGAAACATATCCAAGAAAACAGAATTGAACTGATAAGTCTGTGAGAACCAAAATGGATAATAACAAAGAGTAATACCACCATTTCATGTGGCCAGGGCAGGTTTTCTTGAAGTCATTTGAAAACACTTTTTAAAACATAATCTCATTTGCTCCTCTTAACAACAGTAGAAGAAAGGGAACGTTGGCATATTGCCCCATTTTTCAGAGGAGAAATGTAGGGTTATCATGTCACATTTCATCTGCATCAAGACAATGATTCTCGGAGCACTATTAATAATGATGCTGGGACAGCAAAGGTAAAGTGGGATGATTCCAGGTAAACTGAAACATACATACAGTCACCCTAGAGGTACATTGGCCCAAAGCTCTGTCATCCTTTCATGGGCAAGCTCTCAGACCTTCTCGAAGATCTTACCTGCTTTTGGAAATAGCTGGTGTGTCTTCTCAGGTGGAGCCTAGAAGGGCTGGTTTGAACCTGGGAGTCTAATGTAGGTGACTTAGGCCAATGGTCCATATCAGAACTACCAGGATGCTTAACAAACTTGTGGCTGATGTCCAATTCAAATGTCAAATCAGGCCTAAGGACAAATGCAGTGCCCAGATATTTAGGTCAGGCAATGGAAGAGTCCTGGTCTAAGAGCGTTGTTCACAAGACTTTTCAGAAGTAGGTGGGCTACAGGGATTGAGCAGGAGAGGTAAAACTCAGGTCAGTGTAGGATAAGAGTGCTAAAATTCAAAGCAGTTCCCAATCCCAACAGAGAGGACCATAGCCAGACAGGATACAGAAAACAAACTAGGGACCTAGATTAGGTATGTGTGGTGGAATTTTTTGGGCAGGCACCAGCCTCTGGGGAATTCATGTGGCTAGCCACCTGAGGACCAAATATCAGATTTCAGAAAAGAATTCTAAACCCAGAAACCTGCCCTGGCCACATGAAGAGGTAGTATCACTCTTTGTTGTTATTACCCATTCTGGTTCTCATGGACTTGCTAGTTTAATTACATTTTCATGGATATATTTTAGATTGTTGAGGTCATGAAACAAGTGAACTCCAGATCAGAGAGTTGTTAGTATATATAGATTCCATTAGCAATAAAAAAAAAAAAAAATCTAATCTTTTCAAGGTAACACTTCACTTTAAAATGGAATTCTAGTGGCTGGGGGAAGATCCCCAGCAGTTGAAGGTAGGCAGGAAGAAGAAGGTAAGAATGGAGACTCAGGGGAACCCAGTTCTGACCAGCTTCATTATCTGATCACCCTGGTTATTGACTGTGGGTGGGGAATGAGATGTTTCTGGAGCCGGGTGCTCTCATGGCCGGAAAACAGCTGGCCAACATGTACCAGGCAAGAGACACTGCCTGTGAGTGAGTAACCATCCTACGTAAGCTACACAGCTTCAATAATATCTAATCGCTTCTGAGCTCTAACATTACTTTTAAATGATGAAACAGAATCCTCTCTTTTCCACAAAAGAGATGATATGCTCTTTAAAAGGTGTGGCTAAATGTAATAGATCTTAGAAAGATGATCCCTTCAAAATATAATTAGCATGGAAAGACCTGGATGCTTCAAGAACAACCCTGCTGAGCTGCTCAGAGATTTCAATTATTCAGAGTGAAGCATTCACAAAGTGCCTGAGAGCCCAGGTTTCAGTGTGACTGAGTGTCAGTTTTGCTTAAAACAACCAGGATCCCTCCAAAATTAGCTATACCTAAATACTTCTTATTCAACAATTTGTACTCCCTGTTACTGAGTTGTGATGCTTGGGGTGGCTTACTAAACTGCTCTGGATGTCCTGTAGTCATCTGGAAATGAGGGGACTCAAGTCCTTACGTTACGGGTCAGCACACTGCAGCCACAAGCCAAATCCAGCCCAAAGGGTGTGCTGTAAATAAAGCGTTGTTGGTTGCCCTGGTCGGTGTGGCTGAGTGGTTGGAACATCATCCTGTAACCAAAAGGTTGTGGGGTCATCCCCACTTGGGGCATTGGGGTGTGTGATCCCATCCCATTGTGGTGGATCCCCAGTCCCCGTCTCGGGGTTCATATGGAGAAAACCATTCGATGCTTCCCTCTCATCAATGTTTCTCTGTCTTCTCCCTTCCTTTCCCTGTCTCTCTCTCTTAAAAAAAAAAAAAAAAAGAGAGAGAGAGAAAGAGAAAGAAAGAAAAAAGCAAATAAAACTGTCCTCAGGTGAAAATTAATAATACCAATAATAAAGTACTGTATTTTCGCTCCATAAGATGCACTTATTTTTTTCCCTAAAAGTGGGGAGGGGGAGTGAAATGTCTGTGCATCTTATGGAGTAAATATTGTGTCACAGACCATGTGTGTATTACCTGACCCGTCAGCAGTGGCGACAGCTGTTAGAAGAGGAAGCGGTGGGCCCACACGAACCCCCTGGGGACACTTAAATGCCCCACTTTACTGCTGAATCTCAGGGCGTCTGGTCAGTTGCCGTCCTCTGCCCGCCACCCGGGACTGGGAGAGTGCAGGGAGCCGCCTGGCACTCCCAGCTGCCACCCTGACCTGTCGGGTCAGCTGAGGAGAGTGACGGGTGTGGGGCTCGTCCGTGCTTGACCAGTTCAGGGCACGCATGAGCCAAACTACAGAACAGAGCTTGAAAGAAGAGCAGACTCATCTAGCTGTAACTCCTGGGAGTCTTACCAGCCAGTTGCAACCTCTCCACGTTTCCATCAACAAGCCATTTAAAGTCTTCATGCGAGAAGAGTGGAGCAAACGGATGGCTGCTGGTAATCATGACCTGACACCTACTGGACGAACCAAGAGGCCCACTTTCACTCAAGATTGTGAATGTGAAAACATCATGGCACTCAGTGAAGGATGAAACCATTGTGCGGTCATTCAAAAAATGCGGCATTAACAACGACTTAGGTGGAACTGAAGATAGTATTATATATGAAGATAGCGAAGAAAGTGATATCAGTGATTGTGAACAACTGGGCTTCATAAATTCTGACACTACCGATGATGAGTTCTTGGGGTTCCCAGAAAACTAGAAGAATACTTGAACCTTAAAATCTCTCCTCATTTGTCAATGACAGTGATGATGGTTCTTACTACCACTGCTGACTGCTGTTCACTTTACATGGCTGAAATATTATTGTTATATTTTATTAAATATTTTAATACACCATTTAGTTGAGAGTATTTTTTTTCTTGTTTTCTTCCTCTAAACCTCCATGCATCTTATGGTCAGGTGTGTCTTCTAGTGCAAAAAATACAGTACTATTGGAACACAGACATGTGTTCACATATTGTCCACAGTGCAGAGGTATGGCCCACAAAGCCTAAAATACTTATTAAATATTAGAATACTTACTACTTTGCAGGCAAGGTCTGCCCTCAACAGACTTATTTGTTCTTGATTATACAAGTATGGAATGACGGCTGTGAAAGTTTGGACATTCATGTCTATACTAGAAAAACTGTTCCTGCTATTGGCGATGTCACTTCATCAGAGCTTGTTCCTGTCACAGCAGCCACCCTTTACCTCCTTTGCCTTGTGTCTCCTGGACTCTCTCCTCCTCATTTTAACGTCCACCTTCCTTAGGAACATTTGTCTGTAACTAACCCCTTACACCTAGCGATGCTTTGAATCGATATTTTTCTGTTAAAAGGCAAAGAAAGGCCTTTGAAAATACTGGACCATGGTATGAAAACAACATAACTTTTAAAAAAACAAACACAAACAACTTGAGGAACGTTGTCTCTCCTCTCAACTAGTTACCTTTCCTTTCAACTTCCTTCAGAAAATGACCCCTGAGCTCCGGAATCCAACCTCCACCCATGTCCGCGCACAGGAATGTCAGGCTTGACTTGACTTGAACAACTTAGCCCTTTCTCTGCTTCCATCTCATTCCAATGCCTTTGACCTTAACTTTCAACCTGAAGTTCTCGCCTTTGTCTGCCCTACCACCACCTGCCAAACCAGCGCCCCTGGTCTTGGCCACATCACTTCCTTCAGCTGCCTTCCCTTCACACGTGCACGTTCTCCTGATCCTAGTAGAAGGAATTTAGCTAAATACCATATTGTCTACCTGAAAACAATCTCTCCCATGTCTCTGACTCTTTTTTCTCCTAATCATTTTAAGTAATGTGTTAAATTCTACTGTTATCTTTTTTTTTTAATATATATTTACCTCTGAGGATTAAATGATTCCCACCTCTTTCCCTTGAATGTCCCAATATAGAATGCCCACTGGGGAGACTAGTTATTTCTGTGTTAGCAACCAGCCTCGGGGTTTCTTTCCCAGCCTGCTGCCATTAACAGGACCGTGGAAAACAGTGAAACAAACCACAATGTGGATGCTGATTTGTAGTGAATCTGAGAACAAGCAATGAATGTCCGATCATAGTAAAGCACTGAGCCCTCCATCATCACAGCAATGGCTGTGCTGGGGAAGACAGGTGGTGGTGTGGACTGAGAGCACTTTTGTGCGATTTAGCTGACCATCACTCGTTAAACTACAACATCCACATCAACAGTCCACGTCCAGTTCCAATCAAAAAGGGAAGTAGGACTTGGATAAGAACACATTAACCCTAAAGCACCTCCATTACTGTGTGGGTTTAATAACTTAAAATAAAAAAGCTGGCCCTGGCTGGTGACTCAGTGAATAGGCTCCTGCCTATGAACCCAAAGGTTGCTGGTTCGATTCCCAGTCAGGGCACGTCACCAGGTTGTAAGCCAGGTCTCCAGCCAGGTCTGTAGCTGGAGGCAGGTGAAAGGCAACCATACATTGAAAAAAATTAAAATTTTTTTTAAATTAAAAATTTAAATCTAACATTATTGATAAGTTCTGGTATGACAGTTCCCATATATGTTAAGTGCTTCCCAGAATCACTTCATACTGTATACCACATTAAAGTCCCATGTCCTAGGAGACTGTCACATCACAGCCATCTCACAATTCCTAAAATATTTTTGCATTTATACCATAACTCTCTTAACTTCAAAGATGAGTGACCTATATATTTATTAAGATAGTTTCATGGCAGGTGACTATAAAATGTGTGCTTTCAGTAGGATTATTATGTGTGTCACTTTCGGCTTGGATTTACAAAGGAAAAAGAGGTTTAATGAAAAGAGCTTGATGATCTAACAACCTTCAAAATAACCTGTGTTCCTAAATAAGAAGTTGTTTTTCTCACTAAAGTAGTGGTTGATTAGTACCTCTACCATTTTTTAAAATTGTATTTTATTGTTGTTGTATTACATCCATCCCATTTCCCCTTCCCTCTCTCCCCTTCCCTACCCACCCACTCCCCTCCCCCCAGAAGTCAATCCCATTTGTTGTCCATGTCCATGGTTCTTCCAAGCTAGTTCTTTGACTAAACTGCTTCCCTTCTTTGCCTCCTCCTCCCTCCTTCCTTCTCCCCCTCCCCTCTGCCCTCTGAAGGTCGATTCATTGTATTCACATGTGTCTGGTTCTGTTTTGCTTGTTTGTTTGTTTTGTTCATTATTGTCCTGTAATGGGTGAGATCATATGGTATTTGTCTTTCACTGACTGGCTTATTTCACTAAGCATAATAATTTCCAGTTCCATCCATGTTGTTGCAAAGGGTAGGAGTTCCTTCTTTCTTTCTGCTGTGTAGTATTTCATTGTGTAAATGTACCAAAGTTTTTTAATCCAATCATCCACTCATGGGCACTTAGGCTGTTTCCAGCACTTGGCTATTATAAATAGTGCTGCTATGAACACAGGGGTATATAGGTTCTTATGAATTAGTGTTTCAGGGTTCTTCAGGTATGGTCCCAGTAGTGAAGTTGCTTGATCAAAAGGCAGTTTCATTTTTAGTTTTTTAAGGAAACCCCATACTGTTTTCCATAGTGGCTGCACCAGCCTGCATTCCCATCAACAGTGCACCAGGGTTCCCTCTTCTCCGCATCCTCGGACCAGCACTTGTTGTTTGTTGATTTGCTGATGATGGCCATTCTGACAGGTGTGAGGTGGTATTTTATTGTGGTTTTCATTTGCCTCTACCATTTTTTAAGAACATATCTATCAGTTTCAATATACTGTAGATTATATATACTCTGCCATTTTTACTCTGTACTGAGCGGGATTGCAGAGCTCCTACTTTACAATACAGGCTATTTCATTATGATACAAATAACTGATAATAACTAATATTAATTTAGCGTTAATAATATAAAAAGTAAGAATTAAATTGCCATAAATTAGAGATTACTACATAATGATGTGTTAATTACATTAGAGGGCTTGTTTATTTGTTGCTATGGAAATTTCATAATTAACTGTTATTAAAATTTTTGACTTGTTACATATCTATTATTTTAAAATTTGATTTTCTAATTATTATAATTAAAAATTCAAATTGGATATTATGTTTGATGATTTCTATTACTTACTCAGAATGATTTTCTGTTTGTATAATTGTAATTAATGAGAAATGTACAATCTACTAACTTCAAAAGGATTTTTCACTTGAGAATGGCAACCTTTGTCTAATTCACGTGCGGGTGTCCTCAAAGCTATCAGCAACCTTCATTTTTCCAACAGCCTCAGCATGGAGAAGATACTACTGTAATTTTCTCTTTACAGAGAGGAAAAGAAGGCTTAGACATGTCAAATAACTTGCCCAGATTTACAGAGAGAGCAAGTTGCGGAAGCAAGTGTTTAAACCCTAACCCTCTGAACCAGAATCTTCCTGCCTCCCTGCTGAACAGTAAGGTCGGTGGAATTATGAGTATGCCTTCCTCCAAAAGATCGCCCCTGCATTCTTGCCTAATGGGCATGTCTACTGATGTCACGTGATTAGACAAGAAAGGTCAAGACCAAGACCACAGTGCTAGCAATGGAAGCTGATCATATTAGCAAGCTAGAAATGCAACGTGACGTTGGATTTCCATAAACGTGTGCTTTTTGAAGGGTGTAGGGGAGGAAAAATCATTTTTCTTCTACCCTTCTAGTTTCTTCTGGCTGGTCTGATTATTAAGTTTATGGGAAACAGATGAACAGGAAAGAATAACCAAATGCATTATGTATGTATATTTAGGGATTCCCTAAGCCTATGAGGTAGTTAAGGTTTATATGCCGTTTTGAAGGGATCTGGGGCAGTTTTTAAGACTTCAAAGACAGTAAAGCAACTCACATGGAAATGAAAAGCAAACGTTTGGTAAACAAATGGAAGAGCAAGGATTTGCATCAAACAGAACTTGCTAGGCTCCTGTCTGTAGATTGCACTAGTTCAAATTAAACTACAGTTCATTATTCTAATAGACTCCTTCCTGGAGCAGGTCCCTAAAATGTTGTTAGGCAGTTAGAGGGACGGTCAAGAGTTTTTCATTTCTTAAATATCATCGATATCCTTTAAAAGACATATGTGGGAATGGCAAACTCAGCTTCCCCTCAGGGGACAGAGCGCATTTTGATGAGAAGTAAATTTAGGTTCAAATTCTGCCTCTGGAACTTACTCACAAGCCTTCCCCAACCCCTTGGTCCCTTCCAGGATACCCCTCCAATCATCCGCCCCTGTGAACTAGAAACCTGGGATCAGCCTTCACACCTGCCTTTCCCCCTCCGCCCTGCCTCTCCTGACCCATCACCCACAGCTGTGCACTCGAATTTCCAAATATCTCACAAACCAAAATTTTCTCTCCATCTCTCCCATGGTCACCCTGGTCTCACCCCCATCTCACGCCAGAATGGCTATTAACACACGCTCAACCGGTTTCCCTTTCAACACTCTGGTTCTTCTTCAATGTATTCTCCCCACTTCAGCCAGACTGACTTTTCATCTGATCAAGGCACCCATTTACTGAAAACCCGGAACTATCTATTCTATTGCTCCTAAAAACATCCAATTCTACCCTGGCTTACCAAGTCCTACCTGATGAGGCCCCACCTCCTTCTCTAATCATCTTCCCCACCTTGACCCATCTCCCCCTCTTCTGCCCAGGAGACCTGCTTTCAGATTCTCAGATACCCCCAGCCCCTTCCTACATTAAGGCCTCATGTGGTGTTCATTTTGGCCTGCTGAACACCCATTAAGCTTTTAAAACTCGACTTTCACATCAGAGCCTCCAGAAAAGGTCAAGCTTCCTGACCTTGGCCTTTCCCCATATCTGTCCCCGCCCCTGTTGGCTGGTGTTCAGATCAGGTCACGTGCTTCTAACCCTCCTACGTTGTACCTTTTAGTTTTCTTTCATGAACTTGATCACAGGTTGCAACTGTATGTTGATGAATAGTTATTACTTGATTAATGTCTGTCTTCCCCAGCGGACAGTGGAGTGAAAAAAGGAAGACAGTATGTCTGTTTCGCTCACCTTTTGGATCTCTGTACTTAGCACAAAGCATAAGTCACTAAGCTCCTTTTCATGGCCAAAAGAACTATGTAGCTTTAGCAAATTACTTCAACTTTCTGAATCTCTTTCCTCAACAGTAAAGAAGGAAAAGAATGTCGACAAGACCTGCCTCAAAGGTTGGTGTGAGGCTTTTAGCAAGGTCGGCATGGGACAGCACTGAACAGAGCAGGCACTCAGACTGTTATTTCTTACAGCAGCAGGTCATGGGCTACAGGAACTAGTTTGCTTTTTCAAATCGGTTATCAAGGGACTAGAAACATTCGCAAAAAATTAAAACATGCAGAATATGAGTTTATCAGATTAGCCCATAGAAGGCCTGGCCTAAGGCAAAAATGAGAGTTCAGGACACCTCAGGGCTGGCTGGACCTCACCTCTTCTGCTAAGTCCTTCCTAACTTTATATGGGTGACCTGACTTCTTCCTCCTCCACTGTCTCCTGCATGCATGCATGTGTGTGTGTGCGCATGCGTGCGTGCCATGTGCACACACACTCGTGAGAGCACTAGGAAATAAAGTTCCTGAAGGCAAAAATCACTTGAAAAATCAATTGTTTTCATTTCCATATCCCATTTCAACCACAGTTAAGTACTCTAATAAGATTCATTGAATGAGCCAATGAATGAATGAACAATGAAATTCCATTAAAAATAGTGGATATACAGAAAAGACAAGTCACAAGAGGAACCAGGCTGCAAGGGCAGGCAGTCTGCGAGTCCAGAACATAATTCTGTTCCAAGGGTTTTCAAAAGACAGATCAAAGGAAATGGAATCTCCACAAGGGGCCGCTCCAGTCTGTTTATCTTTTAGCCACTTCATAATTTACCTGCAGCCCCCACCCCTAGGTCTGCTTTGACATGAGATCTTTAAATGTTTGAGGTGGTGGGGGGAGGAAGATCCCTTAACTGCTATTTGATTTTTCATCTGTAAAATAGAGCTGATGACACTGACCTTCCTCCTAAAGCTATTGTGTGGGATAATTAATTAATAATTGCAGAATCCATTGAGAGTAGAAAGTGCAACCTAAATGCTAAGCATTATTTCCACACAGTCTCTGCAGGCTCTTCGGAAGTACATTCTGGTCTCGGCGCCTTTGATGTACTGTTATCACCTGAAATAGAGCAAACAATGCCTTTGTGTCATTAAGCAAATGCATAATGAATGCTATTCATTGTGAAAGGTTACTTAGCAATATAAATTTTTTTTCTCCCTCTTTTGAATGGGGACATCCTCCTGTGAGAGGATTATGTAAACTAATAGCAATCGCATCAAAGGAAAGGGGAGAAAAAAGGCAGCAGAGGCAAGCTGAGCCCACAGGCCCACACTTTGGCCTTCGGAAGAAGCCTGTGTCCATCCTGGGAGGGGGGACCTGCAGGGACTGCGAGAAAGCCTGGGGGAGGCCAGCAGAGGAGGCAGCGGGGGAAATGCCAGGCTGAGGATCTGTAGCCTCCGGCCACCACCTCTCAGTTTATTTATTGACCCAGACATGACTTGCAACGCTGGGGAATGGGATGGTTTCCTGCTAGAATCCAATTCCCCCATCATTACCCTCTTCCTCCAGCCCCTGGGTGGTCTCCTGCACGTTCACTGCTGCCTCGTTGGGGAGATTATATTTTTCTTTGGAATGTAACCTTTTGTAGAGATAGAGGTGGGGGGTGCCGTGTCCAGAAAGCCTTCACCCTCTCCCACTGGCGTCCGTTTACCTCCACAGACCAATCCAGGGAACTGGACTCAGAGCCCTGCAGATACCAAGGCAGATCATTAACTCCGGGAGCCTTGATGCTAAAATCCTGCTGGTAAACTAGAGAGCCTGATGGAGACCACATTTTCCTTCCTGTAACATGTGAAAAATGTGCCAATGTCAAAACTTGGTGACTGGTTCTTTTTCTTTCATATTAAAATATCGGTACAGGATCGCAATCGCCTTGCATGCTTCTTTTTGATTTGACAAAAGAAATAACATGTTCGTTGCTTTGGTTCTGATTTTGCAGGTTTAGATTTTGTGCTCTAGTCCAGTTTTAAGGTATGCCCCTATTCTGCAAGTTAAATCCTTCAATGTCAGAGTTAACTTTCAAACCATATGTTTGGAAAACCATATACATTTACAATGTACTTCTCTCCCTATATTCCTTTAAAGAATACCCAAGCACAATACCCACCTACAACCCCCAGCCCCATGTTTTACTGCCGTGACGATGGGAATTTTATATCTCTTTATTTGGCATCGCTGTTTATTGTCGTTCCTCAATAATTCTGGAGGTTTTGCTGACCTGATTTTATCTCAGTCTCCCTTCGAAAAGCTTCACTACGCTTAGTTAATTCAAACTTTGTCTCAATTGGTGAAAGCAGTACACATCTTGCTTCACATGGAACAAGATCGCCACCCGGTGGCCAGACTGGGTTTACTCCTGTGCATCCTTCCAGATTTCCCCCCACATTTTTTGTATTGGATCATACCCAGCAGAGAATATACAACATTCTTCAGCTGAGAAAACTGAAGTTCAGAAAAGGTTAACTTCTTTGGCCAAGCCCACGATGCTACAGTGAGACCTGTGCCTCCTGACACGCTACACCTTTAATTTTTTCAATCCCAGTACCTTGGAGCTGAGAGTGAATTTCAAGGTCAATTGAGTCAGGCTTCTAATGAAAGGATGAGGGAACTGAGGCACAGAAAAGGGAAATGGCTGCTCAAGGGTCACAGAGCTTTTTGGCATAACACTTAGCCTGGCATTCATTCTCCTACTAGACCAATCTCACTTTAAATGGTTTATGTTTCTCCCTTGAATTGTCATAATTCCAGTTTTTAATAGGTGGCCACAATATCTGAGAATAAAGTGGTCTCGTTTTCCTTTCTCGCACGGAATAGGTCCACAGCATAGGGGCCCGCAGGAAGAAAAAATTCACTCTCATGAATGAACTGATCCTTGTTGGCATATACAAAAATGTTTCACCACTTTTCTTTAGATTTAAGGTGTCCTGATTTTAAGTAAAAGGGATAAAAATTTCCACCTATGCTCTTGTTTAGCTTAAAGAAAGTATTCCTCTTCAGCTCCCAGTGTCTTGATGCTAGAATTTAATTGTGTGGGTTAGAGAACTTCTGGTGGCAAGTTGGACTGGTGCCACACTGCCTTTCAACCCCCTGTCCTCTAACCTCAAGGTCATCTGGAAATAAGGGAAAATTCACAACAGCGAAGATTCCTTATCACTCAGAGTTTCTAAATTCTCGGGCTCTGAGTTGGGTCTGACACATTTTTTCAACAAGTCCTCAGTGCGATGGAGGCCACAGTGTCCTTAAACTACTCTGGAACCACATTTCTTTGGGTTCCCCCTTTCCCATCTCCTGGGCTCACCTCCCAGATACGCCACCACGCACGTCCTGGCCCCCGCAGCTGCGGGACGTGAAGTAAGCAAGCCACGAGGCTCAGATTGGAAAGCAGCCGGTGTTGGGCCTTCGGGGGTTACTGCTCGGACGCCCCGTGGTTGGGGTGTAGTTCACTCGGGCCCTTATTTCTGCACGTGCGCAGGCTGACCGTGAACTCCCAGAACTTCCAGCGTCAGGCATTTTCCTTGAGCCCCAAACATACCCACACGGTTGTATGTTTTTGTACAATTTGCCCAAGTGAGGCGTGCGAAGCTCAGTTAAGGCCATTGTCACTTTCCAGGTGAAACTTGGTGAAGGGGGAAAATTGAGTTAGAGAACTCTCATTGAAACCTGGAAAGATGTTTTGGAACACTTCGTTACAACCAATGCAAAACTAGACTCCTGATTTGTGTAAATATGGAGTGTGCTTTCTGCTGTCTTTGAACTTAAAGAACCGAGAGAAAAATTCGATTTAAAAAAGTGATGGAATAAGAAACAAAGGCAATAGAGTGATATATAGAACAATAAAATCAATAGAAAGTATGTCTGTACCAAGATGTGAGATGCAATGAAAAATTCATCGTATCAAAGGCAGTCAATTTAAAAAAAAGAATAAATAAATGGAGTAGAAGTAATGAATAGGCTTATAGATTGTTTGACAACCCAATTCATGTAGAGGAGTTAATCATATGAACACATTGGAAAAAATTAAGTCTTGATTATTTGACACCAAATACTGACATCAATTAATGTAATATAAACTCATAATACATCACCACAAGGAGGACACCTACGACTACTTGGTTAATAAGTGTTATCCATTCAAAGTATTTAAAATTAAACACTGCACAAGAAACTTGGAATGCCAAAAAAACATGCAGATCATACATACAAAAAATCTTAACAGAAGTTTTCCAAATCTGTCAGCAATCCTAATAATGTATATAACATCAACAAAAATGGTTAAGGAAGCTGCCAGAAATATTTCTAAACTATCAAAAAATAGTAATTAGCAATGATAATGCCAAAACTAAATTATCTTTCTTTTCTCTCTATGGAAAAATTCCTAAATATTAGCATATGAGGAGGCAACCAAGGAGTTCACTTCCCAAAAATGTAGGGGGAAAACTATTAAAGAAGTTTAAAAGAGACATAATTAAAAATATGTTATTTTTCTGTATGTTTTAGAGTTTATGCCATTTGTCATTAAATATTTGTCACATAAATATTGACTTTCATATCTAATTTTGCATTCATCATACTTTGTGTTCATTTTCTTAAAAAGAGTCTCACCATTCAGATAAGCTCCAAGCCCATCTCTTCCTAAGAATTCCACTAACAGGAAAGGTGATGCATCCAGTCTTAGTCAGAAAAGAAAGCAAAATACTCATGTTTTGCTTAATATACCAGAAATAGATATATACCATGCGACTCCCCGATGTCAATACATAGAAGAGAATGAGGAAACAGTATATGGTTTTTCTGACATGAATTGCTTCATTTTACAATAAATTGAATGTACATACATTTACTCAACAAAGTTTACTTACCTACTATGTTTGCTAGTGATTTGTCCTGCTAGCACTTCCAAAACATACAAAAACACACAAAGAACTGTCATGTGCATCATAGAGCTAGTCATTGCAGCTGAATGAAGGAAAGCTGGTGAGGATCTTGAAAGAGGATACCATGTTCCACTTCCTAAGCTTAATAGCCGATAAGAAAATAAGAGAAGTGCAAACTGCAGGTCCTAACCCATTATTAAGTAGTAGAAACTAATATAATGTTTTGTAACAATAATTTGGGGGGGGGGGGGAATGACTATAATAGAATAGATTAGAAAATAATTACATCACATAGTTAGGTTAAGTGCTCTATGAAACATTTGTGTAGGGGCGGTTCTGTGTACAGGGTTAAAACATAAAAGTCATTTTTTTTTACTGTGGATCGCAGTCTAAAAAGTTTGAAAATTACATATGAGAATATGGAGTGGCTGCAGATTGAAATGCCAGAGGATAAGAATGACAGGGACAGTAACCAGTGTTCAGTTTGACAATTGGTGGCAGATGATTTTTAAATAATAGAAATTTGAGAAACATTTTTTTATATATCATAGTTTGAGTCATGATTGGATTCCTGAGTAAAACCACAAAAACTTATGTAACTCATATTGTAAGTGATATATAAATTATAACATGCTATGACATATAGACAATGTGGTAAGATATATGTTTTATATAATGATGTGATATAATGTCAATAATGTCACAAACATAATTTAATGTAAACTAACTAGTGTAGCTATTATAGCCCTAAGCCAGCACTCCCATTTCCTCCCACAGTCCTTCCCACCTGTAAGACTCCTGTGCAAACTGTTTTAAAGATAGTCTAAAATTACAGGATTTCAGCTGCAATATCATGTGTATACACCTCACTACACAATGTAACATTTTAAAATAACCACTTAATATTTTATGTTTTCTACTGCTGCTCCATTCCATATAAATAGCTGTTACCTGAGTCTGCCTAATTAGGATCACTCCCCTTTCCTCCCCCTCCCCCTCCAAGAACAGCAAAAGAGCTATTGCATAGGCTAAAATAAATGCATCTTTAAAATGAGTAATACCAAGAGCAAGTCACACATTTGTCTTAAGGTACAACATCTGTAATTCCACCCTTAAGATAATTCTCTGGCATTAAAATTGTCAGGACCTCTAAATAATGAAGCAAAAGAATAGAGTTAATATGCAACAGCCACACTCAATGAAAATCTGCAGAAGGGAAAATCATCTTTCACAAGAGCCACAGAATAATGAGTTGGCAGGCAATCCTCTGAGTTTACTTTGTCACATGTCACAACAACATTGAGGTCATGATGTCCTAACAGTTGCTTGATTTCAATACCATGAGAGTATTAACAATTCACATGTTGATTATATACAGCTAGATGTCTATCTGCTTGTAAGTATGTCCAGACAAGAAAAGAGTAAGAGATGGAGACAGAGATCACGTTAGGCTTTTATTTTTAAAGATTTTATTCATTATTTTCAGAGAGGACAGAGAGGGAGGAAGAAAAGGAGAGAAGCATCAATGTATGGTTGCCTTTCACCTGCCTCCAGCTATGGACCTGGCTGGAGACCTGGCTTGCAACCTGGTTATGCGCCCTGGCTGGCACATAACTGGCAACCTTTACGTTCGCAGGCCAGTGCCTGCTTTTGAAGCAGGCTTTTGAAGGCCAGACGTAGCAAGGACTTGCATGTTTATTTCAAAGGCAGTGGGAGGCCCTCGAAGGGTTATAAGCAGATGAATAAAATGACCCAACTTACATGTTTGAGATCATTTTTCTGCTTAATATAAATGGATCGGAGAGCAAGAAGCTCAGAGGCCATTGTAGGAATGTATGTGAAAGATGCTAAAGGTACAAATGGAGATGGGAGGTCAAGGAAAATTTTGGCAACTGATGATGGCAATGGGACATGGGTGTTGAGGGGAGGGAGAGACTGTCTCTCAGGTTGCTGGAGTTACTGTGTGGAAAAATTAATGGGGAGGCAAGGTTTCATGGAGAAGAGTAAGCATTCTGTTAGAACATTCTAGGTTTTAGGTCTCTGAGAGGCATCCCACTGGCACAGCAGGGAATTAGACATGCAGGTTTGGAGCTGGAAATAGGAATTTAAGAAGCATCAATGTAAAGGAGGCATGAAATCCATGAGAATAAATGAAATCATCTAGAAAGAAGCAAGAGGAAGAAGAGAGAGCATCTTGGTGGAGCCTTGAGGAAGAGAAAGAGAAAGACGTGGTTTGTGGTCAAAGTTGAGAGAACAGTACTTCAGAGAGAGGTTAAGTGCCAGCCAGCAGTGGAAGCCACCACGGCCCGGAGCTGAATGTGTAAATGCTGCAGTCAGGCTGGCCAAGTTCAGCCTCCTTCCCTGTGAGTGACCAGTTGTGTGAACTTGGACATTCAACTTGTCCACACTTCACTTTCCACATCAGTAAAGGAGACAATGTGCCGTGCATGTTTACAAGTTAACATGGCCAAGGCACCTAGGATTCAGTAGATCATGCAGTAAGCGCTGATAAATGTACCTATTCCCGTCACTCACGGGTTACAGAAGGAGAGGACAGATGTATCCTCTGGATTTGGAAACACGGAGGTCCTTAGGAATCTTGACGACAGTAGTTTTAGAAGGATGGGGTGAGCTGAAGGAAGTGAGAACACCAAAGCAACAGGGGTAGAAGACTCTTTGGACAAGTTTGGTTGTAAACAGAGGCTGGAAATGGGGCAGGAGATGAAGAGGCCTGTTGACTCCAAAGACATGTGATTTCTTTCCTTATTCGTTTAAGATAGAGACATGTTGATCGCTAGGAACTACAAGTTTTGTTTGTTTGTTTGTTTTTCTTACCCCTTCCAGGATGGTTTTCTCTTCTTCAGAAGTATAGAGGGAGGGTTAACAGTAGCTTTGCCTTTCCCTTCTTGTGAGCATCCCCTCTGACATCTGAAGCAGAAACTACCTAAGTCTAGACTCCCACCTTAAGTGATGAGGAAAGCTGCCAATCTAAACTTTTGTCCAAGATGTGGTCCTGGTCCTAGATTCCAAACTGGAGAACTATAACCATCTCTCGGAAAAAATAAGCATGCTTGTTCTAGGTCACTTAACCCAAAAGTTGAAATTCACTAGGGCAATGATAGTATAAATTGAGCTGCAGAGAATAGTGAGGAGAGTATTATTTTGGATGATATGGGGGAGCAGATGTCTAGTAGGATAAAGGAATATGAATTCAACAGTCTTCTGGAGGCACTGGCTCCAGGTGGGGCCACAGGGAAATGAGAGGATGCCAACAAACCTGCTCTGGCTCTGCCCCCCAAAGTTGGGGAAGCCACCCCATCCTTCTCAGTTGGAGGAACAGGCACAGTGGCTGTGTATTGATTCCAACTCACTAAGTTGTACATAACAAGTGAATCACAAGCCAGGTACGTACACAGAAGTACTCCCTTCCTTGTATGGCCTAAGCCTATGCCCTTGGGTCTCTGGGGACTGAGGCAGAGATGGGAGAGGATAGAGGGCCTAGAACAGAGAAAGAAGGAATAGATCTGGCCTTATTTAGTAGTCCACACACAGTCCCTTTGCTAAAAAGAGGTGGGGGGCTGTCACCAAGATGCCCAGGGAGATCCATTTATTTATTAAACCCAGTCCTTCCCCATTCCCAGAAGTTTGAAATACACAGAAAAGCCTTAAATGCAAGTTAGTCATAGTCATAGTTTAATGTATTCTTAACCTTTTATCAATTAAATATTGAGACAATCTAATAAACTATTCACATAATAAAGGCTAATTTATTTTTACAATGCCTTTGACAGATACTGACTTTTTCTTTATCCACAAAAGGATTTGCTTTGTTATGTAGGAAAAACCTGTCTCAATTCATCCTCATTAGAAAGGTTTGCCTATTCTCATCATCTTATTAGGATACTTGACGATGATTCACAAATATTTCAGGATAATCATCAGACTTTCAAATACTGCCTGGACTAGTGATAAACACTATATTTAAAGTAGAGTATAACTGTTGCATAGTTCCTCCAGCAATTAACCTGTGTTGCTTCCATAAGTTGCCCTGCTTCTATCCCCACAGATTAAGTGGTCTGTCTGCTCAGAACTCTCATGTATTTTATTCTTCCCTCTATGTAGGTCGGTAGACTCCTTTGTGAATAGTGGGCATCAAAGAGCTATTTTAAATAGACTAAATATGTGTAAAATGCGGCTCTTTATATTTCTCTGGAGCATTGAGTCATATTACACAGAATTATAAACTACTGTCAGAAAAGGGCACTTTACATACAATAATAGTCATTTTATAAAGTTCAATTTGGCAATTCCGAGCCACATTTAATTTTCTCTGAAAATTCCCACGTGGCAGGAAGATATTGCTCTTTGTGGCTTTCATATCTCTTTCAAGGAACTGGTAAAATGACAACCTTTTGAAAGGAGCACTTTTTCTATGAATAGATGCTAAATCACTTATACCAAATAAAGTCACATATCATTTACATTGAGATAAACACTAAGATAATAAGTAATTTTCCCATATAACCACTCTGGGCTTTGTGCAAATTAGAATTTTGCCTTCTTGCTTAATATCACTTAGTATCACTTGTAATTCTTCATCTTCACTGATAGGTGGAGCTAGTAATTTTGGTATTAATTATAATATTTTAGCATATTAAAATCTATATCCAGATGAAGCAAGTACTTCAAAGCTTCAAAACTGATGAAACTGCATACTTCGCTTTTAAGGGATAAGACCATTTGCATTAATATGTGAAATACACTACTAAAACACCCCCTGCTGAATTCATAAGCTTTCAGGGAGTTATGCATAATATTCTGAAAATGTAAAAACTGAGAATGAGGTATTTACTATAATAAATTAAATCTCAAGAATTATTGAAAACTTGGAAGCTTCGCCTCAGGTGGAATTTTTTGTTTAGCTTATCAATTACTTAACACATATCAGAGGTAAAATAATAGAGTCTTGAGACTCAATAGCTTGAGACTCACATGGACACTGACTGGCGCTGAAACAGTGCTCACTGAATACCTCTGTAAACCTACTTACAGAATTCAAATGAGAACGAAGTGAAGTGACATGGGAAATGGTTTTGTAAATATAGCTCACAACCTTACAAATGTTGATTACTTAAGGTGGCATGGTATGAAACAATAATTCTCATAATCAGATCTGAGGACAAATCCCACATGTAAACGTGTTTTTGCCCTTTTTAAAATTTTGTTTTATTTTTATGTTGGTGTTACTATTTTAAAAAGTTTGCGTGGGTACATTCAGAGTCATCTGAACAGTCCCCTGATAATGGCCAGGCGATGTGTGTATTCAGCCAAGTAATTCAACTTCAGCTGTTTCCAAGGCTAATGAAAACAGAAGCAAGCAGACTTAATTCTGAACAAAGGTTTGGTGTTAGTTTGGATCCAGAAAACTGATGAGAAAATTTAACCATTACATGGCACACTCACACTGGACCTAAATTTTTACAGAAGAACCCTGCCCACTGGCATTAAGAGCCATGATTTAACAACATGCATCATGTGTGTTGGATTTGTACCTTTGCATATACTATACTTATTGTGTTTTAGTTGAATAGTGATACAAAAACTTTAAACTTAAGTTTATACTCAGATTTATATTCGGTATATAGTCTATATATTTAAGTAACATTATAAAATTAACATTAATTAAATAATTAGCTTTTAAACATTTAATATTTAAGGGGTGTGGCCCATGAGATCAGACCTCAGAAAAGCAAGAAATCAGGTTAAATCTTCTGTCTGTACTTTGCTGTGCACCTCTGGGCAAGTCAAGTGACCTCGTCTCTATTTCTTCACAGTAAAATAAGGATAATAATCTTATCTATATAAGACCATTGTGACACTCAATGAAACAATGAATATAACAATGAATGAATGCCTTCTCAGGCACAGTCTATTTCGATTACAATAAGGGCTCTGTGTGAAGAGTTTAGGCTTTCAATCTGCATCTCCATACCACCTTGGGCAAATCATCTCACCTTTGCTGGAATCCTATCCCAATTTTCTAAACTGAAGATGTGTTTTAGATGATCTCACAGCTCAATTCTAAGATACAAATAACAGAAAGTGGTTGGCTTTCCCGTATCATATCCAGTTCCTTCGTTTTCCATTAACTTTATTTTAGACTACTTACTCTAATACAAACAATTTTAATTCACTTGTGATCAACTCAATTTGGGGGGGGGGGGGGGGGGCTAAATTCTCCTACCAGAGATCTAGATTTCAATCTTTCTTTGCTTTGCTAAGCCTTACTTGAAGTTTTGTTAAGTTAATGAGATAAAGCACTCAGTTGTGAATCCTGGGGCTTTGTGAAAAGCTCAATGAATGTTAGCTATTATTACTATTATTATATTCCTTCCCTTTCATCCTTGGCTTTCCTGTGACTGCAAGTGCAGGCTGAAATACTTGAAGCATGAAGGAGCAGTAAGAAAATCTGGGGAAGGTAAACAAGGAGTGGCAGCCAATACTCAATGCATAAGCAGATCAATAGAAAAGCGCAAGTCGGGAAGCACAGATCTGGTTTCCACCATTTCCGGCTTTGAAAATTTCATTAAGTTATGTCACATCGCAGAGACTTTGTTTGCTCAAAATCGCTAAACTCAGGCTGGTAATACTTTCCTATTTCTTACACAAGACTGCTAGTGAAAGGTTCAGAAACGAATATTCCATATACACATTCAAAAACACTTCCTCAAGTCTTACATACTGAACAAAGCGGCTTTTCTCATTGAGGGTCTGCATTTTGAAGGGGAAGCGGGGCGGAAGCGCTGGATTCTCCCCCCTCTACCTAACCAGCTGTGCTGGTCCAGTGTCATCCCTCTGGACGCCTTCACTTGCTAGATCATTACAGCAGCAACAGCCACCACTGACCGGGGGCTGACCACGTGCCACGCTTTGCACTGTTCTGAATTTGCACACCCGGCGACTGCTCTTGTTTAGTGCTCACAATTTTAAGATAAACATTCCGTCCATGTAAACAGATCCAATGACGTTCGAAACCTGCCATCTCGCCCTGCAGCGCCGAGGCCCTAAAAATATCTAACCGTACGAGAGAACTGTTAGCAACCACTTTTTGCCTTTAATTCTTTCATCACCAGCTTTTCCGCAATTGGTCACAACGGAGCTTTAGAAACGTCCTTCAACCAGGTGTGTATCGCACCCCGGTCCGGTGGTTGGGCTCCACGCGTGCTCGGGTCCGCCACTTCCGGTTATTGACCAGACCCCGCCCACCCACGCCCGGTCCCGCCCACCCACGAGAGGCCCCGCCCACCCACGAGAGTCTTCGCCCGCGGGGCTCCCTCCCCGCCCTCGATTGCAGAAAAACAACAAACGTCCAGCCTGTCCTGCACTCAGCAGGACGTAGCGCATGCGTCCCGAGAGCGGCCGGATTTCCGGTCCACTCTCTTGGTTTCCGACTGGCTACTCCCGACCAATGAGGTGAGCACGGAGGCGGGCCGTAGTGCTCCAGGCTCCTCCTTCCCCGGCTCCCGTCCGGCCCCCGCGAAGGCCCACGTGAGGTCTGCCCGGCCCGGCGGAGGCCCATGGCTACCTGCAGCACCTTCCGTCTCCCGCCGCTGCCCACGATTCGAGAAATCATTAAGTTGTTCAGGCTGCAAGCGGCCAAGCAGCTCTCCCAGAATTTTCTCCTGGACTTGAGGCTGACAGGTGGAGAGCGTCTCAGTGCCCCCCCCCCCCCCCCGCTGTATTCCCCACCGCCGGGGGGCGTGGGTCGCGGGCCTCGCGCAGCCCCTGCGGGCGGGGTCCGACGTCAGGCAGGAGTGATGCCGCAGGGCCCCTAGGGCCTCTCTGCATTTTGGACTGAACGCGCTGGGCGCTCCCGGTTCCCGCGCCTGGGCGTTTGCAGGGCTCGTGCGGACGGGCGGTGCGGGCGCGGGGCGGACCCCAGGGCCGGAGCGAGCGCGTGGGGGAAGGTGACAGGGAACGGGCGGAGTTGGTTGTGTGAACGCTGAAATGGGGCGTCCCTTGCTGGCTGGGTTTACTTTCCACGCCGTTGAAAGTCTCCCGAACTTGCATTGAGTGCCGGGATCTTACCGGTAATTCCTCGCCAGGGAGGGTCACTTGTAGGACTCGGTATGGGGGACGTTTACTTGCAGTAAGAAGCCCTCGTGGGCGCACGAACTCAGTCGGTAGACGCGCTCGGAGAAGCGCGGCGCCGCTGCGGGCGGTGCAGGGCCGCAGTGGCCCGCGCAGCTCACGGTTCTGCAGGGATGCGTTTCCCTCCCGCACGGCGGCCGCCGGTCGGAGGCGCACGATCCGATGAGTTTTGCAAAAGTGTATCTTCGTTTAACCGTTACCACCATTTCCTCGCGGTGTTCCCTTCTAAAAGACGAGGTCGCGGGAGTAAGAGGTGTCACACACGTGTCATAGCCTTTCATTCACTGTTGGAGCCCTGACGTTTTTGAGGTTTTGATATTTCTATGTGGACTTTCTTTAGAAGCTGAAAATATTTCACTCCCCAGAAGTTCACGTTTCAGTTCAATGAAGAACCATCCCGCCTAGCACGACTAAGATGCTTCATTTCTTAGACTTGTTTGGAGGTTTTATTCTGCCAGTAGCAATATCACTTGGGGTAAAATAGTGTAACTCTGCTTGAGGTGTTTAAATCTGTTTATCGGAGGAAGGTTGTACAAGAGTTTAAAAAGTTACCTACCCGCCTCTAAAGTTCTTGGGTTCTGGTAGTAACCAGAATTGGCTTCTCTGCCAGTCATCAGTCACAGTGTAGGTTAAAGCACCAATCTCAGGACGAAACCTTTTTTAAAAATCCTTCATATGTATTTTCTCATTGAGCCTTTATTCACCCCCCAGGAGTAGGTTCCAGAATCTAGATGCAGTTCTCTCTAATGTGGAAACCAAAGTGGAGGGAAATTAAGGTGCTTACATGAGGCAAGAACCTCAGGTGGGAGCAGAGCAAGGCTGAGATGCAAGCTTAGTGGGTTGACAGGGCTCCCTTGGTGGCATTGTACTTGCCTGGGAACAGTTAGAGGGCAGAGCCACTGACCTGCCTGCTGTCACAGTTACCCTTTTCAAAATGAGCATATTAAATTCACTCCCATCATGCCTGTGGCTAGTGTATCGTTTCTGTTCTGAGAGGCGTTGGTCTGAATCAGAGGATTGGCTGCAGAATCGCACCTGAGCGGGAGCCCCTTCTCCTCCTCCAGTTGCTTTAGGGGTAACTGTCCTGATAAACAGTCAAGGAGTTCAATTGGGGTAGTTAGCGCTGCAAGGATTGGTTGTGAGAAGGCATAGAAAGCACCTGATTCCCTCCCTGCTTCATTAATAGGCAACTATTTAGGATGGTCCAGCACTGTTTTTGCTTTATGACCACAAAGGTAGGTTCTCAGTAACAGAAGCAGAAAGGGGCTGTACAGTGTCAGTGAACACGACCAGGAAGTGCTGGTATGTTTTTGGTGACTAGATTTCCACTATGCCAGGAGGCCCAGTTGTTAGGATTTTAATGTCTCCATCAATAAGACTGGCTCTTAGTATGTTTTGTTTAGAAGTGATGACTGGTTGCATTGAATCCTCATTAATCTGCTTTCCCGTGATTTCTTAAGGTCTACTAAGGTAAAAGAAGTTGATTAATTTTAAAAAATAATAATTACTCCATATCAACTTGCATGTTTGCAAAGCTTAGAAACCTCCACTACTAAATTTAACTTTTAACTGAAAACTATCAAGAATTTGAAATTTCGATTGGTACTTAGTAATATTGCCATATTGACCGGCAACCAGATGTCTAGAGGTAAAAAGGGAGACTTCCAGCACTTGTTGCTTCTGGATTTTTAAGTAGCAACATTGAAAATTCTGAATGTGAAGTTGGTCATGCTCATTCAAAATTGATGTTCAATAACTTATGACACAGTGTGTATGCTTACCCAGCCCATTCTTCATAGGGATTGGTTTGTAGCAGGAACAGAAAATTCAATATTAGATAAATTTAAGTTAAAGAAATTTGTCATGGTAATAATCTTATTTTTGTTAAAGGACCGGCACTTCTCAACAGATATATGGTAGAATGATGAATGACCACTATGTGTTGGTTTAGGTTGAGAGTTAAATAACTGGATTAATAGTGTATATAAAAGATTAGTTGATTGAAGAATGGCTGATAAGTTGTATTATTTTTTTTAATTCCATACACCAAAACTTGCTAATATAATCAAGGTAACTTTCTTTTCTCCAGATAAAATTGTAAGGAAAGCTGGCAACCTGACAAATGCGTATGTGTACGAAGTGGGCCCTGGGCCCGGAGGCATCACAAGATCCATTCTCAATGCCAACGTCACTGAACTTCTGGTGGTTGAAAAGGATAGTCGCTTTATTCCTGGATTGCAGGTGAGATATTTACAGTGTCTTTCCAGAAAGCCAATTTAAACCTGTAGGCTGTGACTCTGACACCCCACAAGACCCTAGGGTTAAAAATGCTGCAAATCCCCAGGCCCAGTTCTGAGCTTTTGATTCCTAGGCTGGAGAGGCCTAGAAAGCTGCATTTCTCACAAGCACCCAACGTGGGCTGTTGTCCAGGACTGAATAAATCTGTTTTATTCGTTAATGCTCATCTAACGGTTACGTATCACCTTCTAAAAAAATCTAATGATGTGCATGTCATGGCCCATTCATTTAAAATTAAGTAAAAATAAATATTGATAATAATGACTCAGCATGACTTCTGAGAACTTCATTTAGGTTCAGAAAATCATTTCTACAAGCAAAAGATGAAGATATTGGTTTAATTGAGAAACTAGTTGTTAAGCATAGGCATTTGTATAAGAGAATATTTTAATTGAAGGAATGACATAGTAACACTGTACGTATGGATTCAAGATGGGATGTGAATGAAGTGATATGTCTCTCTTTAAAGCAGCTGGTGCTGTTATTATAAGAGAAATACTTAAAGGAACTGGGCACATTTCCTTTAGAGAAAAACCTAGAAGAGAAACCTAGAAGGAGGGAGTTCTGAGCTGCCTATCAAAGGCTGGAGGGAGAGGATAAACTTGTTTTAATCTTCTCCAAAGAATTAGAACAAATAGGTGGGAAGTGGATTTAAAATAAGAAGGGGCATATTTTTAAAATGTTGGCAAACAGTGCAACAGGGATCTTCTAAAGGGAAGGTCCCTTTAGAAGGGATCTTTAATGACTGAAGGGCCTTTGATTCTTCCCTAATTCTAAAACTTTAAAAGAGCCGTTAGCAATTAGGTAAGTCTAATAAACTAATCAAATATCTGCATTATTATTTTTATTCAAGAGGACAGGTTCGTTTAAAATTAGTACATTTTAGTGTTTACTTATATATGCATTAATAGAAAAATGTTTACTTTCTACCAGAACAGTTGGAGAAAATTTGTTTGAAAATCTAAGACTTTGTTATGTGTGCATCTGATTTTTTTAAGAAACCTAGTGATGTCTTTACTTTGCTGTATTTAATTTTTATGCTTTAGGAAACTATAATTAATTTTGACAGCTTTATTTTCAAATTTATAACTTTTGGGATTACATGGTATATATTATGTGATCAAATGTGGAATTTAATATTGATTTTTGCTCAGAACTGCTTATTTTAAGAACTGTATCTCAGTTGGAGGTGAGACCGGGAGATGATACAAAGAAACTGAATAGCACCACCTGATTCCCTTCAGGTTTAATCATTAGCCCTTCCTAGATGAGGAATACTCATCTGATTTTTTTTGCTCTTAAAGCACGGGTGGCACACACAAGACCTACGGCCGAATATGGCTCTCCACCTTGTTTTATCCGGCCCAGCACCTTTGGGTGGCACCATGGTTTTTCCCCGGCTCGCTAAGTTGTTCAGGAGCAGTTACATGTATACAGTCCTAAAATGACATTCAGCCCTTTGAAGGCAACTGGGAGGCTGATGTGGCCCCTGGTGGAAATGAGTTTGACACCCTGTCTTAACTCTCAATCTCGCCTTCTGTTACCTGCAGTTCTTTCTCATTAACCAGGGAGGCGAGTCACGTTTGTGTTCCTCGCCATCTTACCTTACATATTCTCCTCTCAGATCTCAACTACAGATCACTGAAGATGGAATATTTAAAAGTCAAGTGCAACTGTTCTCTCCCCAAGCCCTTACAGTCCTAACCTGCCTTGTTTTATTTGTCTCATTAGACTTACCATCTTCTGATACTATCTCTGTTCATGTATGTTCATGGTTGCTTGCTGCATCTCTTCCATGTATTAAGAGTGCCTGGCTCATAGCAGATGCTCAGTAGTGCCTCAGATGGGAATAAAATGGTTGACTATCTGTCTGTCTAGTGTTGATTATCAAAAAGTTTTGTGCTATTTTAAAAAAAGGTGGTTAATTTCAAGCTAAATTACTCTGCAGGGAATATATGTTTGATTTTTTATCTGCTTCTGTAGATGAAGAAAAAATTTTAGTGCCTTGTATGCAGGAAAGGAATTTGCCTTAAAAAGAAATGTTGGTTACTAAAACACCCAATAGGCTTCTTTTTCCTATAAAGAACATTTCAATATGTAAAACCACTTACTTTTAGAGCTACTAAATTAATCATTAACCTGAGTAAAGGCAGAAGGAGAGTGATCTATTTTAAGGATTCCATTTTAGTGATTTCTAAGTTAATAGAACTACTTTTTAAAGAAATGATAATAATTTATAAAATGTCTTTTAGCTGAAAGTATGTCATTTTGTAGCTTAATTCAATTCTTACAAATATTGTCATGAGGCAGCTTAGAGGAAAGAACAAGAGTGATCCTGTATGTTTCACTCAGCATGATGTAAAGTAAGGACACATATCTAGTATGTCAAAGCATCAGAATACAGCTTGGTTGTGAAGAACACAACTCGAGGGTCAGCCTGTCTGGTTTGACTTCAGGCTCCACCATTTACTAGTTGTGTGACCTTGGGTGGATAACTCTTTGTTCATCCCTTTAGAATGAAATGAATGCTACCAACTTAGTAAGCACTTAATACAATTTTTGATACAATCAATGAAATTATTAACCCATGCCAGTGCACCTCTGTTAATTAAGGGTTGATCAGGAGACTGACAACCTGAAAAGAGGTACAGAAGAAAAGTAATGTTATTTCTTTGGAACACTAAAAAGTCCCCAATGCCATGGGAACATTGTCAAATACTGGAATTCCTAGATGTGCAGAACAGATTGGTCATTGCCAAGGGGTGGGATAAAAGTGTTCAAAAGGACAAACTTCCATTTGTAAAATCAGTCAGTCCTAGGATGTAATGTACATCATGGTGACTGTAGTTAATAGGACATTTGAAAGTTGTTAAGAGAGTGAATCTTAGAAGTTCTCATCACAATAAAGCAATTTGTAACTGTGGTGGTGTTAACTAGATTCGGTGTGATCATTTGCCAATGTATACTTAGCGGCAGACCTTGGAGATACGGTGAGTTGGCCTCCAGACCACCACGGTAGAACCGGTATGTCAGAGTTGTGATCTTTTTGCTGCTGGAGGGTTTTGCCTGCAAGTTGTAAAACAAAACAAAACAAATGCAACATTTGTGAAGCACAGTAAAGGGAAGTGCAATATATGCAGATACATTGAATGTTGTACACATGAAACTAACATAGTGTTACATGTCAATTACATCATAGTTGTAAAAAGCTGAAATGGTTTCCAAGATTCCCTGGTGAAATCTACTTTCTCTGATCTTGATATTGCTGTTCCAGCTTTCTTTTGAAAAGTGTTAGCATGGTGTGTATTTTCCATTATTTTTACCTATTTGTGTTTTTACATGTTAGTGGCTTTCTCATTGGCAGCTTATAATTGTCTTGCTTTGTTTTTCACCAGTCTCACCAATCTCTGCCTTATGTATTAGTTTTTTATTGCTGCTGTAACAAATTTCCAGAAATTTGTACCTTAAAAATGACACAAACTTATTCTCTTACAGTTGGGGGATCAGAGGGTCTAAAATCAATATCAGCAGGGCTTCATTCCTTCTGGAACCTTCAGGAGAGAAATTCTTTGCCTTTTTCAGCTGCTAGAGGCCACTGCATTTATTAGCTCATGGACACCTTGCTTCTACACCTGCTGCTGTTAACAGATCCTCCTGCCTCTGTCTTTGGGGGCCTTGTGATCATGTTGGACCCACCAGGGCAACCTAGAATACCCTCCTTATTCCAAAATCTTTAACCACATCAGCACAGTCCCTTTTACAGAGCTAACGTGGTCACGGGTCCCAGGGATTAGCATGTAGACATCTTTGTGGGGCCAGCCCTCAGCCTACTTTAGCTTACCTCTAATTCTTTATTATCTTAGTGGTTTATTGGAGGCGTGTCGTATACACACCCGCTCTTCATGTAACCCAGTCTGTCTTCAAGTTTTATACCACTTCAGTTTTTGCGTACGAACTGACAGTCGTCTGCTTGCTTCTCTCCCTGTCAGGCCTTTGTGCTCATTGATATACTTCCACATATGTTATAAAATTCACAATACAACGTGTTCTTTTTTCAAAGTCAATTTGGGTATTAAAAGAGATTTAAATAAAAATTCTTAAGTATTTGCCCATATGGTTAGTGATCTGAGTGTTCCTCACCCATATTTCCACCTAGCATCATTTTCAAACTCTTCAGCATTTCATATAGTATGAATCTGTTGATAATGATAACTTACATGTCTGAAAAAGTGTTTTATTGTGCCTTCATTTTTTGAAAAACATACCAGCTGTGTTCTTTCAAGTACTCTTAAAACGTTGCTCCACTATCTTCTTTTGTTGCTTCTGACAAGAAATCTATCATCTTTATCTTTGCTCCTCTTGTCTTTTTTCTCTGGCAGCCTATAAAATGTTCTCCCTACACTGGCTTTGAGCAGTTTCTTCATGATGTGTCTCGGTGTCATTTTCTCCATGTTTTTTGTCCATGGGGTTTCTTGAACTGCTTTTACCTGCAGATTTTCCTGTGCTTCCTATTGTCCAGGGTCTGAATATTGGCCCTTCGATTATTTTGTCCATTTTTTTTTTTTACGTGAATCAAAAGAGTACATCTGATCCCTAACAGCCCGTCTTGGCCAGAGTAGGAAGTTCTAGGGTTCTTCTTAACCATTAGGATATGTGCTTATTTTGTGGGCTTTTGGAGATAGTAAGACATTGGTTATTGCTGGATTTGCCTCTGCATTTTTATACAGAGTGAGTACCTCTACTTGATAGCACAGTAGAAAGTTCACAGGACGGAGAATCAAACGGGCTGATGTTCAGATCTCAGGTATACTGCTAGCTTTGTGACCTTGAGCTTACTTTTGAATCTTTTTTATCGTTGGCTTCCTCTTCTGGGAATAAGTTATCTTCTGTGGTTATTGCAAAGATAGAAATAAGTTATCTTCTGTGGTTAGTGCAAAGATAGACAGAAATTGATATAAAGAGCCCAGTCTACTGCCAGTGGCCTATCAATGGTCGCTGTTAAATTACTTCCCTTCCCGTCATCTTATAAAGGGCCATGAAAAGATGAAAAGGATATTAGACCTCCTGGTAAAAGGAGCTGTTTTAATTGGAGATGATAAAATTTTGAGTCTTTTATCTCTAGCAAACTTTATAAAAGGAAGATGGCTTGACCTTCTGTTGTAGCATGATTACATTGTATTTTATACATGTAACTTACTTGACACAGCCATAATCATAATTAGTCATAACATAGACAGACTCAACAAGTAAGCCAAAAATAGCTTACACCCAAAGTGACTTCCTAGCCCTGTCTGGGTAGGCCAGCTGGTTAGAGCATCATCCCGGTCTACCATGGTTACAGGTTTGGTTCCTTGTTGGGGTACGTAATGGGTGTGTGCAACAAACTAGCAAAGTTTTAGTAAAACATACCACATAAGTGTTATTTTTTTTTTATTATTTTTATTCATTATCTCTAGAGAGAAGGGAAGGGGGAGAGGGAAACATGAATGCATGGTTGCCTTTCACCTGCCTCTTGCTAGGGACCTGCCTAGAGAGAGACCTGGCTTGCAACCTGGTTATGTGCCCTGGCTGGGAATTGAACCAGCGACCTTCGAGTTCAGGGGCCAGCGCCTTATCTGCTGTGCCACCAGCCAGGGTTAAAAGTGTTATATTTTGAAATAAATTTATTCTTATGTGTAAATACATAAACATAGTCATTTTTTAAATGTTCAAAAAAGTCTGCATTTGCTGCAATAATAGACTTGATTCACCTTTGGAATCTTGAGCACACTTTAACTTTTCTTTATCCATGGGCATCATAGTTTTTTCAATCTTAGCTTTAACAGCCTCTTTATTAGAATGAGGTTGTTTATTAACTTCTCCCTCACAAATGTTCCATACTTAACAGTCTAAAGGATTTGCACCTGATGAACTAGGCAGCCAGATTTCCTTTGACCAGAATTTAGGAACATTGACACTGAGAAATTCTTGCACCTTTTTGGCATTTTGTGCTGGTGCACCATCTTGTTGGAAGATAAAAAGATGTCCATTTGGGACTTGCTTTATCCACGGTACAACTACTTCTCTCAAAACATCAAAGTAAACATCAGCAGTCACCTTCAAGCCTTGTGGAAACAAATGCAGGGTCATGATATCTCCTTCATTGCTGACAACACCTAACACCATCACTGTAGCAGGAAATTTCATTTTTATGTCAATTGGGGCTTTGTTAAGATTCTCACAGAATCATCTGTTGTTTCTTCTGTTGACTATTTGGTCCTGCTGAAAATTCTTTGCATTGGAGAAGAAAATTGGAGTGTTTTTTACTTTGGGATTTTTCAATTTTGTTAGCAGTGTCCTTGCTTTTTCAAAGTGCTTTTCCATTGTCTGCTGTGTCATATACTGGCCTCTTCTAAGAACATACGATCTGTACCTGGTATCTTCAGCAATAATCTTGCAACCTGTCACATCTGACATCTGCAGTTCTCTTGCTATGGAGCACATTGATTTTCCTGGATCTTCACTGATGATCTGCTAGATCTCCCACTCCTCCATCATTTTCTTATAAAGAAAACATTTTTCTTTCTAAGTGCTTAGTTAGAGAGTGTGTCATTGCTGAGTATCATGAGGTGCTTAAATGGCTATTGTCTGTAATCATTGGGTAGCACTTTTCCCCCCACTGTTGCTTCAGACCCTTCACATACAGCTGTGACACCTGCATTTGTTCCTTCTGCAGTGGGGAGTCAGAACGGAGAAGACCAGGCTACCAAGTAGTAATAGAAGAGGTAGACCTTCTAAAGAACAGGAGGATTTGGTTTGTCATTGACCAAGACTTAAGCCTGAAGGGGAATCCAAGAAATATATAACTCAAATGTAACTTTAAACCTAGAGAAGGAAGATAAATGTGTCTATCAGTTTTCTGCATTATACATAGGGATTGTATGTAGTTATGTACATGAATATGGGGAAAATTACCATTTCAAACATGGTTGCATTATGTAAAGGTAGCATGTAACTTCATGCCAAAGAGCAGTGTACATTGTTTTATTATTAATTACTAATTACCTTTTATATGTTGATATTGTGAAACATAGGCTTTTAGTTATGCCTCTTTGTTTTTTTGTATGCTAATTTGTTTTGTTTTCATTATGTGAAGCATAATTACAGCAAAATTCTAATGTTCTTCATTGACGGTAATGGTATCATTAAATGCACAGTTTTTATGTAGTAAGTGCCTGTCCCAGAGAGAGCTATCTCCTTTTTTATTTATAGTATATTGAGGTTATTATGTTTTCTAAGATTTATTGTCTGGAACTTATCAAATTAAATTTTAACAAATTATGGTAATTACAATAATCCATAAGTACTTTAATATCAGAGGTACGCAGTTATCTTTGAACTACCATGCCTAAATATATCATACTAGATGATTTCCAAATTAAAATGTTTAGCCTCTTACCGTTATAGGCAATTTAGCTCTGTATTTCTGAAACATTACTTGTATAATTCTGCCTGAGTTATCAGTTCTTTGCAAGTTAATTGACCTTACTGATTTGAGGAACTCAAAATCTTCCAGGCTAGACAAGGAAGTTTCCAGCTTCACCAAAAAACTGAAAGCCATCCGGTCATCCACCTACCAAGTATGGATGAAGCACCCACTCCATACTGGTGTAACTGCAGGGGACATTAGGGAGATGAGGAACAGGTGCTGCCTTTAAGGGTACACTTTGTTACAGGGGGAAGAGACCTGTAGATGTGTCGTTGTGGTCTCTCCCGCCGCCTTCTCTAGTCTCTCATCCTTCCTGTCGGTTGCCTGAGTGAGGCAGGGAGATGGTTAGAAAATAAGCTTGAATTGAGCTCGAGAAGCAAAATAAAGGGGTGAGGAGGTTCCCTCAGGTGGTTTTATTTCCCGAGGACTCTTCAAGAATCCCCTTTTGTGTGGGATGCAGGGGCACTTAACATGATGCAGATTTATAGATGGCTTGTATCTAAGGCTCTTTTTCGCTAGGTGCCAACACTAGTACTGTGAGAGCATTTCGTGAAGTGTGGGGCTAGCATGGATGGGATGAAGAAAAAGATACAAAGGAAAGGGTACTTCACTCCCCCCGCCTTCTTTTGTACTCAGAAGAATTGAAGAAGGAAGGGGAGCAAATGGCTAGGAAGTGGAAACAGGCAGGGATGGAGCGATTGAAACACGCAGGATAATTCATTAGGATGAGGGGTGCTCTGGTGAGGGGGGCGCCTCAGCTCTCGTGCAGCTTGGCCGCGTCAGGCACTGCCTGGTTGGCGCGCCCATAGAGTAAGTGAAAGCTCATGGTAACGTGGAGAATCCTGTGTGTATACTTTGGCCATCAAGATTTACTCCTAATTCTCAGCATATCATGGTGATATTTAGCCGCTAATTGAAAGATGAGAGTTAAGGTTTTGCTAAATCCATACAGAAATACAAGTCATTCTGAGGGTCCAAATTATGTAAATATTATCACTTGTGAAATTATAAGCTGTTTTTATGCTGTCATTTGTTACTATCCCCAGCCATTAATATGTTAAAAGTAAAACACCATAATAGTCTATTGCAATGGAAACTGTTTATTATTAGTTAGTTCATTAACGGTCACTCCTAGTCTCTGGCTTTTCAGAATGATTTAATAATGCACAGATTTGAAGTAAAAAAATAGTTTCAGGTCCTGGCTGGTAGCACAGTGGATAAGACGCCGGTCTGCAAACCCAAAGGTCGCAGGTTCGATTCCCCAGCCAGGGCACATAACCAGGTTGCAAACCTGGTCTCCAGTCAAGTCTGTGGCTGGAGGCAGGTGAAATGCAACCATACATTGATGTCTTTCTCCCTCTCTGTCTCTCTCCCTTCCCCTCTTTCTAAAAATAATAAAATAAAATCTTTTTTTAAAAAAATAGTTTCAGTATTTGCCAAAATGCATGAGCTTATTTTTTTGACCTCTTTGTAGATGCTTTCTGATGCAGCCCCTGGAAAACTGAGAATTGTCCACGGGGATGTGATGACATTTAAGATAGAAAGGGCTTTTCCAGAAAGTCTTAAAAGACAGTGGGAGGATGGTAAGTGACTTCGGATTGGTTTTCTCATTTTTTGTAACCATTTATATTAGAAATATTAACATATGTATTACAAATGTTATGTTAACTAAGCAAAATTCATAGGTAATATGCATTGTAATTCTGCTTTTCCACTTTCTTCCAAAATGTAATAACATCTAATTACTTTTTCATAATTCTAATTTATTTGTCTTATTTTTCAAATGCTTTGGGTTGTATTAAAATTAACTTGTCCTTTTTAAGATTCCACATAAGGATGGGGTAAGCAATGAGGTGTTACTTTTTCCTAATGGTAAACAACAACACCAGGTGTTTTAGTAAACCAAGCCACATGCAGACCTTCTGTTACTTCCATGGTCTCCCACACTCCGCGGCCGGCAGTGGCACCCTCCATTTACAGGCAGAGTCCTTGAGAATCTGTGTGTCCGGCTCCGGGGAGTGCGGAGGTAAAGAGCTGGCGTTTTCCCTGCCAGCCCCTCATGACAGATGGAGGAGCGACTTTGGTGCACCGCATCCAGCTCCTGCAGCCTGGCTGCAGCTGCCCCTTTCCACCTTCTGCACGTCATCCCCGCCCCGCAGCCCACCTTCCCCGTTCCGGCTCTGCCACTGCCCCACCGCCCCCCAGCCCCAGCCAGCTCCTCATTGTTTCCGGCCTCACCTGACGGAGTTCTCCAGGGTCATTTGTTACCTGCTCTCTCCTGGAAGGTTTCTCTCCTCCTGTCCTCCCTATTACCGGGCCCTCCTATTTTCGTTCTGCGCTGTTGTGAGCTTTCTCCAACTCCTCTGCTGGTGGTTATTCTGTTCACCCCCCTGTCACATGGTGTTTCTGAGATTTTTTCTTCTTAGGCATCTTCTTTTCTGCTGCAGATTCGCCTAGATTACTCCTCTCCTGTGGTTTCATTTCCCACCTGCGTATCACAGACACTTGCAGCTTTACATCCCACTGTGTCCTCTTCCTTGGCGTCCGACCCCCCGGCAGGTTCATCTGATGCCCCATAAGCACTCTGACCTCTTCATGTCCAAAGCCAATGATCTTTTTCCTCAAAACCATTCTTTCTAATATTTTTTCTAAGTCAAAAATTGAGGACTTTCACTGATTGAACACTAATTAGGTAGAATTTTTCCTTAATACTACAAAGCCAATTGTGAAAAAAACATTGCTTTTGAAGACTAAATGGAGTGGGAAATACTCAGCCATAGGTTTTCACATATTTTTATTGGATGCTATTAATATTTCGTTTGACTTGACTCGTAACTAAAATTATATTCAAAATATATTGATGAAACCATTTCAAGTTGTTCCTCTTCTCCTGCCAACCAGATCCTCCAAATGTGCATATTATTGGAAATCTGCCTTTTAATGTATCAACTCCTCTGATAATCAAATGGCTTGAAAATGTTTCTCAGAGAGACGGCCCTTTTGCTTATGGCAGAACCCAGATGACGCTGACTTTCCAAAAGGAAGTAGCAGAGGTAAGTTTTCATTTTTCTCTGGCTCTTTTATCACATGATCAAATTCCAAAACAAAATGTCATTGCACTTTCATCATAGACTGTGTTTTCTGAAGTTACTACTCTATTATACACAGAAAAACCCAACAACGGGGTGACCAAAAATGACACATGTGATGACAGCAACAGATGTAACTGCTGTTAGTTCTGCATGCTGAGCATGAGTGATGGGCTGTCTGTCCCCTAAGGAGGCAGACTAGTAACTACAGGACAGATGACCACAGGACAGCTAGAGAGAGGAGGAGTCTGCGAGACGCTGTAATGCATTATAAGGGGTTGGCATACGATGTTTTGTCGCTGATAGGTTGAACTCAATCCAATGGCAGTTAAAGAATGTTATAATCAATTCGGAGCTGAGAAAGGGTGGGGTTGGTATCTCATTGTTAGTGTAGACTTTCATTTCATCCCCCACCTGGGCCTGCATACTCACAGCAGTGTGTTCCAAATTCATGCTCTAGAAAGGACACCTACAGGGTTGGTGAGGGGAATCTGCAGACTGTAAGTGTTTTGTTTTGTTTTGTTTCATTTTTTGCTATGACACATATTACAAAAGAGTAATGTATATATGAGGTCTGTCCAGAAAGTATCCAGCTACGTACTATGAAAAATAGAAGCATTAGTTAAAGAAGACACAAGAAACATCATACGTAGGACAACACGTCAGTCCCCTTCAAAGTAGGACCTACTCAGTTCTCCCAGTCACCATCAGCTGCCCTGTTGTATTTTTGTGAATCTGGTAAATGGTCTAAAATCTCGTCCCTTTCAAAGGTGATTTTGGTTGTGGGAAAAGCCAGAAGTCACAGGGTGCCAAACCTGGGCTATCGGGGGATTGACTCACCAGGTGATTTGATGTTTTGCAAAAAACTCTGCACTAGACATGATGCGTGAGTGGGCCATTGCTGTGATGAAGCTGCCAATCACCAGCTGCCTTAGCTGCAGCCTTCTGAGCCATCCAGGTTGTTTCTACAGTGGAATATTCAAGCTTCATTCAAGCAACATTTGACACAGATTCACTGCTTTACTCTCTCAGTCATTTGGAAGGCGACAGCCACACAATACACAGGCTCACTCAACCACATCTACCGCTCCCACTGACTAGTACAGTGAAGTTCATCACTGTTCACACATGTGCGTTCCAGTCCACTCTCCTTGGCTGCCAGGTGACATCAGTGTCATGCAAGCCATTCTCCTTATATTAACAATGGCTGGACTTTTTCAGGACAGACCTTACATATATTTGTATATGTGTGTATATACATATGGCTTAAAAAGAATACCTGAATCCCCACTACCCAAGTCAAGATAATTAAACTGGCAACATTTTTGACAGTCTCTTGGATATTTCATTCAAATTGTCCTGCCCCCGCCCCCCACAGCGAAGGTAATCAATACCATGGATGTGGAATTTATTATCTCTGCAGTTTAACACATAGATTCTTATATATAATTAATATACTTTAGTTTTTGTTTAGTTTACTTTTGAAGTTTATATAAATGGACTCATGCAGTGTGTATCCTTTTTATCCTGACTCACTCACATTGCTTCCAGGTGTAGTTTTTGTGTATAGCTGTATACCACCCACTCTTTGACTCTGCCACCATTTTATCTGTCCATTTTCCTGTTAGGGGCTCTGATTTAGTTTCAGTGTTTTGTTACTACAAACAAAATTGTCGTAAGCATTCTTCTCTTTACGTCAGCTGGAGCTCACAAGTGCATAGAAATGCTAGATTGAAAGGTCTTCCAGTCTTCACCCTTGGAAGATGATGCTAAATTGTTCTAGAAAGTCATTATGCCTGTTTTTATATTCCCACCAACGGTTCATTTTGCTTCATAGTCTTGCCAGTACTTGCTTTTGTCAGACTGGCACTTTTTTTGTTAATGTAGGGAGAATGGTGTGTCATTGTGGTTTTATTGTCTTTTGCTGATTTCTAATGAAATCGAGCACTGTTTTTACATGTTCATTGGTCTTTTCGGTAAGCACTTTTTTGTGAAGTGCATGCCCTTTACTCAGTTTTATGTTGGTCTGTTTCTTTTTCTCAGTGACTTGGAGTTCTTACATATTCTTCTTACTCTCCCTTATTAGTTCAATGTGTTGCAGATCTTCCACTGTGGCTGGTAGTGTTGTCTTTGTACAGTGTCTTTTCAAGAGCCAATATACATAATTTTAAATTTATGGTTAGTGCTTTTTTGGTGTCTTGTTGAAGCAATCCTTTTATAGCCTGAGATCATGAAGATAGTTTTCTGTGTTATCTCATAGAAGCTTTATTGTTTAGCTTTCAAATTTATAATCCAGTTGGGATTGATTTTTTGTGGGAAGTTGAAGTAGAAGGCAGTTTTAGTACTGTTATCATACGGTCTCAATTAACCTAGCACCATTTATTGAAAAGTCTGCCCTTCACTGTTCTTACTGACCTTTATCAACACTTGTGACATAATGACAAGAGCCCATATAAGCACTGGCCTGATTAGAGACACCAAGAAGAAAGAGGGTGTGAAATTTAGGAAGCAGAAGTCTGATCAAGTTGGAGGAGGGACTCTCAGGAAGAACATTCAGTTCACATCAACAGATCAAAACTTTAACAAAATATCTATCATGTTTGCATATATTGAACGTTGGGGAGAGTTTAGAATTGAATTAGTGATAAGTACAAAGAATATTAAATTCAGTAGGGATTGAAGCAAATAAAACATACTATTTTATTGGAAAGAAAAGTAAAAAGTATTTGGAGATGTATCATTGTTTCTATAACATCTTGAAATGTAGTTCATTTCCCAATATCTCCCTGAGAAATGGACCTGTAAGAATGGGTAAGAAATTTTGAAAAAGAAGAGTGGTGAAGGAAGACTTGTTTGTCACATGTGAAAATGTCTCATCAGCTCCAATAATCAAAGGACTGGGACACAGCATGGAGCAGATCAAGGTTCGATTAGAAGGCTCAGAATCAGACAACTTAATATAAGAGAAGAATCAGGTTATAAATCAGAGAAAAAATATTGTTTAGCAAATCATGACTATTTTGTTAACTCTTATGAAAAATGTTAATAATTGACCATATGTCAAAAAAATTAATGTCAAATACTGTATCTTCAAATTCACACATTTCTGCAGTGTCTAAACTGTTGTCAACTATGCTCAATTTACATTTTATTTCAGATACTGTATTTTTATTTCTGGAAGTCCCATTGAGGTCTTACTATATCCCCCCTTTCTCTCATTATGTTCATGCATTCTTTGGCACCTTTGTGCATATGTATAATATTCAGAGCTGTTTTAAGATCCCTGTTTACTGACTTTATCCCCTTTGTCATTTCTGTGCAGTTTTTACTCCCTTTCTGCTACGGGTCTCATTTTTCTGCTTTGTAAGCCTGGCAGTTTTTGATAAGGCATCAGATGTGAGGTTTTTGGTTTTTTCATGCTGCTGAGAGCTGGATTTTACTGTATTGGGTTGAGTGGTGGGTTTTGTTCTGGCCCATAGGTAACTGCTTACAGATTGGCTTGAGGCTTCCTCTTAAACTTGGTTATGACTGGTCTGGAGCCACCATTACTCTGAGGCTAATGAAGTCCCACCACCAAGTCACACACCCTTTGGGAGGATCCACGGTCCCTGTGTATTCTAGGGCTCTCCACTTTAGCTACGGGGGTGCAAACTATTTCCAATTCTTTGTCAGTCCACTTTGTCCTGCTTTCTGCTGCTAGTTTCTCCAGCCTCCTAGGCCTTGAGCAGTTAGCCTCCTGCACTCCCAGATCTGTTCCCAGACAAAGACTTGAAGAGGAATCTTATGAGCACCCTCACTTTCTTCTCTCTTGCAGTCTCTCTCCCCCCAACCCTGTGTGTGTGCCCCTGTCCCCAGCGTCTGCCGCAGAGCTGTGGTGGCCTGGGCCTCCCAGAGCTGTAGCCGCTCTGCTCTGGAGGTCCCCGCTTTCCTCCTCACACTGCAGGCTGGCGGGGGGTGGGGGGTGGGTCACAGCTCACCTTCCATCTCTGTGATCACAGCTCCTGGCTGCTAGCTGTCCAGTTGGGAAAACTGTTGTTTCATGTGTTCTTTCAGCTTCATGTTGCTTCAGTAAAAACTTCTGAACAGAATTCCTTTGAGAGTAGCCTACCTAATTGCAGTAGTTTACCTCGTTTGGTTCCATCCTCTCAAATGATGCAGGAGGGTATCCTAACCAGTTTATTTCTAAGATCCATCCCTCTCTCTTTACCCTGTTCCCCTTGAGAGCAGTGATTCTCAACAGAGTGGTTTTGACACACACACAGCCTCGGGAACATTGTTGGTTGTCACAGGGTGGTGGGTTGCTTCTGGTGTCTGGTGGGTAGAGGATAATGGTGCTTCTTTCATCCTTCAGTGCCCAGGACAGCCCCTCACAACAGAGAATTACTTAGTATTAGCCAGCCCCCAATGTCAGTACTGTTGAAACGGAGAAACTGTTCAGGGTGTTGGGCCACAAAATCATCACAGACATGTAGAAGAACCCTTTCTGATGACATCCCCCTTTCCCGAGGTCTTCATCTCTTCCTACTCATGAGTCTCGATTCTCTGCTGCTTTGGGATGAAGCCATGCTTATTGTTTCTTCGTTGGTTTTCTCAACCTTTGGATTTGTCCGTGGATAATTTGTCACAGCTAACATGATTATTATGCTATTTCTGTTCTTGAATAACACAAGGGAGTTGCAAAATACTGTGTACTCTCATTCCTTCGGGAGAAAAAACAAAGGAATAGGCATCGGAGGTGAATAATACTTTTAATGACTCAGGGTGTCATTGGTGGTTATTAATAATAGTGTTGCTCCAACACCATACGCAATTATTTTTCTTTAACAAAAAAGCTGATTTTAGTTTAAATTTTCATATGAATACTGAAGAATTTATATTGAGTCTCTAGTATAAGAAATACCTTGGAAGTACGGGTAACACCGTTCCTGTGACTGATTTTCACATTTTGCAAGTGAAAGTTTCAGTGGGAGAATGTACACGCTGCTTTTGCTTATATTCTTTGTCTTTGCTTTTGAGGCTGTCATGATTCGTACTTTGTATTTTAGCCACGGAAAGTGCTTTTGCACATTTTCTTCACTTGACCTTGTGAGTCACGATCCAAGCAAGTGAGCGTGGCCCTCTCTCCCTCTAGCACCGCAGGGTCTGAACATTTGCATTCAGCTCACTCCCATCAGGAGCAGACAGACAGTGTAAAGTTACAGCTCATAAAATAGAATCAGGCTGTGCAGCAATAAATGAGACTAACAAATCTCATCTGGCCTCATTTTACAGATGATGAAACTGAGGCTCAGAGTAATTTAATGTTTTCTGAAAGGTCATGGAGCTGGCTACAGGAAAAGCCGACCTCAAACTCAGGTCATCTGTTTTCTGCTGAAGTCAGAACGATCAACTTCTCCCTGTGGCCAGACCTGTGGGCTTTGCTTTTGGGGTCCAGCAGCAGCCTCTTCGTCTCCTGCCATCTCCAGGGACCCTGGCTGCTCCATGGTCACGTCCCTAACTGGGAGGGAGTCACCTCTTCATTAGTATGCAGTTCTCTTTGTCTCCAGTGTGTGACTGTTTCACTTCTCAAGAATAAGTCACTTTTTTTACTTGAACTTAAAATTATTTTAAATGAATAACAGGAAAAGTATTTTAGCAACACTGCACATGCGAATTCTTTGACCTCCCTTTCTCCCCGTAGACACAGAATGCATTTACAAGCTCAAAGGGTAGACGTTTCCTTTACTGAAAATTGACTGGTTTGGTTTCCTGGCCTTTTGCTGTTGCAGTCATCTATCCCGATGGAGTGGGAACTTTCATAGCTTTACCCACAACGGATGTACCACGGAAATACGGATCATCTTCAGAGGGTTGAGTGACCATTTAACTCTTGAGCTGGCGGTTAATGAGGTCCTTTGCAGAGCTGTCTGGTCTGTGGCTTGAATTTTCCCTTCATGAGTTCGGGCAGATGCGTGTGCTGCTTTCTTCTGAGTTGAGCCGTATGGTCACACGTCTTCATTTCCACACCGCGGCTGTGTGAGCACAGAGATCGGGGCCAAGTGGACGTCAGGGCAGCCCTCCTCTGCAGGAGTGGGCGCAGTGCCACGGGCAGCGGATTAGTGGGCCGTTCTGTCAAGTCAGCTTGCCCTCCGTGCCTCGCCGGTTTGCTTTTTGGTGCATTTTTAAATTTCTTGACTTCATCTGTGGAAACATGTATTTCCGATGTAAAGTGGCTAATTGGAAGAAGATCCAGGATGAAATAATACTTTTTTAAATCTGGGCACTCCTTTTGGTTTATTTTCTAGTTTTGTGGTTATTCATGCTAGATTTTAGTTTTAGACAACTGCTTTGAACTGTGCCAGTTTGCACAGTGCATTTCCAATTAATATTTGACCAGTGGTAGAATTAAGCTCTTTTTTTAATAGTAGAAATTTTTTTGACCACTTGATTTTTACTCTTTACCTTAAATCTGGACTTCCATTATTTGTCTCTCAGTTGGTCCAAAGGCTGTGGGTTATTGTTAAACTGATTAACATTATTTGTCTCTATTTTTGATGTTGGCTGAGAATATACGTATATTTGTTTCACATTTTAGTGAGGAAGAGTTTATTCTGTCACATATATAGTAGTGTCTCATCACTTGTCATAAACTCAGCTGTCCAATAATTTTAACTTCCAAGTACAGAAAAGAGCCGGATAATTTAAAATAAAAAGGGATGAGGTGAGTTTGCCCTAGCACTAACCCTGACAGTGTTGACCCTTGTCTCAGAAGAGGTTTAGAAGTGAACTCCAAGAACACAGAGAAGCAGGATACGTTTTAGAAAGATCAGCGTGCCTAGTATTTTAGCCTTGACTAACTTTGTTTAGTCTTAACACGTTGCCATTTTTCCGCTCTGTTTTAAGAAATATAATAATGCAGGTATGTTTGGGGCCTTCTTTGATTTCCTTTAATTCCCTTCCATGACTTGTACTATGTTAAAATTTCTGTTCATCATTCCTCTGCATAGTTTTCACTGGCACTGCGGATATAGATACACAGTACACAGACACACAGAAAAATAAGTAATTTTTTTGAAGTTTTCATATAAATGAAGCTATACTGTACATATTTTCTGCCACTTAGTTATTTTTTACTCTATTTTGGAATCTGTGTTGATAACCCTTGTTATTCGTTTTAGCTGTTATTCAGTATCCCATTATCAAAATTACCACAATTTACCTAGTCCGTCATCTGTGATAGACCTTTATGTTTTTAGAGTTTTTCTGCATAGAATGTTGCAGTGAACATTCATTCTAACACATATCTCCTTATGTAACTATATAAACTGTTCTCTAGGATGAAGCCCTAAAGGTAACCCTAAAAGGTCAGGAGGGTTTACTCAACTGTAGGTTGTCAAATTGTCCCAAGTGCTTGTGCAGTTTCCCCTCTCACAAGCAGTGTGTGTGAGCTCCAAAGATTTACCAGTGCTCAGCTCTGCCAGGTCCTGTGTTGTGTCATTTAAATCTTGTTCATTTTATGGGTATGAAATTGTATCTCACTCTGGTTTCCTTTTGCATGTCCCTAATTTATAATGTGGTTGAGCATAGTCATTGAAGTTACTCTTACAGTTCTATTAGTTGTTTACCTTTTGATCGCAGTCGGACTGGATATGTGCTCAGATGCCTTCCTGCCTTTCTGCAGAGACTGACAGCCAGTACCGGGAATAGGCAGCGCAGCCGCCTGTCGGTGATGGCCCAGTACCTCTGCCACGTCCAGCACCTCTTCACCATTCCGGGCCGGGCTTTTGTCCCCAAACCAGAGGTGAGTTTCTCCTTCTGTGCTTTTCTGCGCCAGACCGGGTTTTCGTTTTCTTCTCGGCTCCTCTGAGGGGGTGCCATCGGAGGAACTGAGCTCTAGGGGCTAATCTTTACGTGCATGCTGCGCCGTAAGTTTTTCTTTACCCGCCCTGAATAAGAAGCCTAAAAATCACATTATGGATTTAAAAATTACAGTTTTTATCCTAAGTTTTCTCCCTCTTATCTAGAATGACCAAATGAAATATTACTATTATTAGACCATTTTACACAGAAATTATCCTAGTAATGGCAAGATAAGTTATATGGTTGGCCATTCCTCAAAAAAAGAAATCAGTATTTCTTGTATGTGATTTCTTTTACAGACTCCTCACTAAAGTTACATCAAACATTTTTTTGTGAATTATTTCCACTCTTTTGAGAGACCTTATTTTGGTAATATTATTTATAATCATCTCTTGAAAAATAGCTGAATATTAAACTAGCTTTGACTGTTTATGCTAATTACAGAAACATAAGTCAGTGCTAATTACAGAAATAGTTTCTCTGTTGAAAATGAAAATCCGTAAACTGGTGCCTGTACCACACGTGCCATAAAAACTCATCTGTTTGTTCTTTGCATGTCCATGGAGCATGTGCAGGAAGCCCTGGGCCAGGCGGGGAGGAGGAGGCCGCGGGGCAGAGCCGCCTCCAGGGCGTTGCAGGTGGTGGGGAGCAGAGTTCTCCTGGCTCGGGCAGTTTCCCTGCGTCACCGGCATGCAAGTGACGCACAGTGAAGTTATTCAAGCCGTGTTTAAGTTTACGTATGGATTTTAGGTTTAGGATGGGGCCCTGGCAGTGTTAGACATACATGTGCGTCTTGAAGGGAGTCTGACAAGTCGAGGTGTCCTCGGCTGCCACCGTCCACTTCCCTGCTGTGCTGTCCACCACGACCAGCTATGGTTTCCTGTGCCTGCAGCCATCCGGACCTCCTTCCACTTGTGTAACAGACTTGCGGTCGGCCTCTTCTAAATCAGCTCGGGGAGCTCACTCGCAGCATCTCCTCCTTGCAGCATCTCAGGGTTTTGTAAATCACTTCTTTCAAAACAATAGAGCCTATTAGATCCTCGACAGAATTTGATAGCTGAGGGTATCTTGTAGGTCATCGCCAGGTTTCATGCACTTGTCCTTTCAGGCGCCCACTGTCCTGAAGAAAACCAGGTGGATCGTCAAGTGTGCTTGCTGTCCTTGTGCTCGCAGGCATGTCCGCAGCACTTTTGAGTAGCGTCTGACCCGTCAGATCAAAAACCAAGCTCTGCGGGCGGGCTTTTTATAGTTTTGGTTATTGCCCTAACCCAGAATCTTTAGGCTACCTAATTGTTCTAAGGGTTTCTTAGAGTGGAAATTTTCTCTTTGTTTTAGTTACCTTGTTCAGGGTATTTGATGGTGTTTAGAAGTGGTCATCAACTTTATCTTTGATTTAGGGGTCACGTACCCTAGTTAGATAATTTAAGTTTTTCCTCTAGGAGTAAGGCCTTATGAAAATATTATTTGGGGAAAATGAGCTAGCTATGTTTTTTAATTCTCTTTTTATTGAGAGCTGTTTGCTTTCTGGCAAATGAAACATTTGTAATCATTTTTTACATGTTTTCATCCTGTTGAAAATATTACATGCAGGGAATTTATTTGTTGTCTAGGAAAGTAGTTTCAAGGAGGGAGACTGTATTAGGATCAAGGAAAATAGTAAATCATAGGGTTAATTTTAGTTCTGAAAGAATTCTCTGTTGCTCTGAAGTTTTACCATATTAGAGCAGATTGTGAACACTGAGGAAAGTCAGAAAATGTTTGGCTGATAGTTACACTGGGCAAATTTTTAGAAAAAATGTTTTCTGAAGAGATGTTACAGAGATGTTAAAATAACGGCACAAGGCTGCCCCTCTGGCTAAACCCTTTGGATGCAGAAAGAGAAGCCAGGGAACCACCACGCAGGGAAAAACGTGCTCCTGTTAAAATCGGGCTTGGGGGAGGTTGCTGGGGGAGTTGGGAGGCTCATTCTCTGCAGGTATGCAGACGGAATTCACTAAACTTCAATACTTTCAGCCAAAACTCCTTCAGAATTAGATGGTGAGAGTTTCCTCTGTGATAGGACAAAATGAGCTTATTTCTAACCACCTTAGGATTTTTAAAAATGAGAACGTGGCTTTAGATTAAACTCAGTCGCCTTCACTGGCAAAACCTTCACCAGCGTGGAACTCTCTCAGTTCTCTTCTGACCAGTTGGACAAAATTCTTGCCACAGCCTTCACTCTCATTAACTTCTCTAGTACAGTCCCCAAAGTTCTTTATCTAGGGAAAATATAACCTCTCAGGCTCTTAAAACGTAGATTGATTGGTCTGCTCTAGTGTTTCTTAAACTACTAGAGCTTGTAGCATATGGATTTTAAGTTAGAATTTTTGAAACTTGGTATTTTCATTTCACTGTTAATAAAATTATTATTATAAGACAAAATGTCCCTTTTTCAGTTCAAATTCACAACTAGAAAATGCTTCTATGGGAAAATAAAATTTTAAGTTTCTCAAACTGGCACCTAAAGATCCCCAACAATTCATGTTATTTCTGGGGTCCCAAGATAAGTTTTGTGTTTTTTTTTTAATTTTTTTTTTACTCATTATTGTCAGAGAGAAGGGCAGGGAGGGAGGAAGAAAGGGAGAGAAGCATCATTGTATGGTTGCCTTTCACCTGCCTCCAGCTACAGACCTGGCTGGAGACCTGGCTTGCAAACTGGTTATGTGCCCTGGCTGGGAATTGAACCAGCCTTATCCACTGTGCCACCAGCCAGGGCACAATAAGCTTTTGTTTTTGTTTTTTTTTCCAGCTAATGTGCCCATTATTCACGTTTGATAAACACTACACCATTAGCTGTAGACCCCCATGGGTCTGGTAATCTAACATCCATCCCCTAGCTTGGACAGGTGTTATACCTGACCACATCCTGTACTCCAAACTAGTAGGAAAGTCACTTGGACATAACAGGACAGTTGGAACAGGGTCTTTTGGTTCACAGGGTAGAGCAGCGTTCTCTCGGGGAAGAACTGGAAGGACCAGTGAAGCAACAAGACTGGTTGGGACTCCAGCGCCTCAGGAATGAGGACTTGCTCAGGGTAGTAGGTTGAGTTTTTGTTTTTGTTTTTAATTTAATTTTATTGTTGTTGTATTACATCCATCCCCTTTTTGCTCCCCTCTGTCCCCCTCCACCACCCATTCCCCCCAAAGTCAATCCCACTTGTTGTCCATGTCCATGGTTCCTTTATACTAGGTTCTTGTCTAAACTGCTCCCCTTCCTTGCTTCTTCCTCCCTATAGGTTGAGTTTGAATACAGGGTGCATGAGATCAATTGGCAAAATTTTAGTAAATTAACCAACATACCACAAAAGTGTTATATTTTGAAATAAATTTAGTCTTATATGTAAATACATAAACATAGTCATTTTTTTTTTAATTGTTAAAAATAGTCTCCATTTGCTCCAGTAATAGACATGATTGGACTTTGGAGTCTTGAGCACACTTTAATTAACTTTTCTTTGTCCATGGACATCATAATGTTTGCAGTCCTAACTTTAACAGCCTCTTTAGGAATGAGGTTGTTCATTAACTTCTCTCTCACAAATGCTGCATACATAATAGTCTAAAGGATTTGCATCTGGTGAACTAGGCGGCCAGATTTCCTTTGACCAGAATTCAGGAACATTGACACTGAGAAATTCTTGAACCTTTTTGGCATTGTGTGCTGGTGCACCATCTTGTTGGAAGATGAAATAATGTCAATTTGCTACTTGCTTCATCCACAGTACAACTTACTTCACTCAAAACGTCAAGGTAAACATCCTGGATCTTCATTGATGATCGGGATTCTGCGTACAATGTCTGGACTTGTGCACCTTATCCTTGCGTACCTTACGTGTTTTCCTTGTTGGTGTGGCGACATCAGGATCAGCATTGTACACCTTCACATTGTTAGCTGTAGGTAAAGGGATGTTATTAAAGTTCACAATCTCCTTAGCAGTTGGCCCTGCACACAGTCTAGAACTTACGGTTGCTCTAACATCATATGCCTTCGACATGACAGTTGCTCTCAGAACTGAATACTTTATACCTGAAACAGTGATGTGAAATCATAACCTTAGAAACATAGTTTTTCAAAATGAGTAAGAAGCACATGAAATAAGAAGCTGCCAAGTTACTGCCAGTTGCTCGCGCTCACCCTGTACATGAAATTGGGCAGCAGTGCGGCCCTCGACGGGTTAAGCTGATCCGAGTAAAGGGCGTGATAAGAGCCTCTGGCCCAAGGAGGCGGTCAGTGGAAGGTGGGTGTTACTGTTACGAATAGAAGCAAATGTTCGGGAGCCAGCCTGTAATATCTTGTTACCGTAGTGTGGATTTTATTTATTGATATGAATATAATTTCTATCTAATTTTGCCTGAAGTACAGCACATGGAGCAAGTTACTTCCAAACATGGAAAGCATAAACTATGCCAGTTTTAGACGAATGGACGATGACACAGTCACCAGCCTGACCTTTGGGGACAGTATTTTAGAGGACAAGTTATGCTTGTCCACAGCCGTGGAGGCCTCACTTCTGCGGGAAGTAATCCTGAGCTTAGTGAACGGAGGAATCCACTTCAGAAACAGCCCTTCTGCAGGCCTTTGTGTTTTCGTAGAATCTGATTCTGAGGCGGTCATTTCGGTTCAATATTACCCTATATTGGAGAATTCTCTGGGCATGAGGTCGGAAGACTAGTATTTTCCTGCTTCCCTAGTATTCTGTTGCGTTCGGGCGGCTTCCCCAGAGGCAGAGGTGGAGAGCAGGGTTCTGAGAAAGCAGCGTGGTGAGTGCGCTCAGGGGAGGAGGGGGAGGGAAGCAGGCTGGGGTGCGAAGCTGCACAGGCCCTCGTTCCCCCTGGAGCCCAGGGCGGGCTGGAGGGCGCTTGGGGACAAACACCCTGGGAGGGAGGGCGCAGAGCAGCTCCAGGTCCAGGAGCTGGCTGCGGCTGCGGGGCCACAGCGCAGGCCGTGGGTGCAGGGCCCAGTGGCAGCGGCTCCTCAAGGCACCTGGGTTCCTACCCGTAGACAGAGCTTTCGGAGTCTGTGTGTGGCCTTTCCTGCCCTAGTTGCTGGGAAGAAGTTCCAAACCTAGTTGCGCATTTAATTGCTATAGCAGCCCCCAGCCAGGATCATTGAATGGCCTTCTTTCTCTTCCTTTTCTTTGTCACTTTAGTTGTTCACTTTTGTCATCGATTTTTATACTTTACCTGTTTTAAAAATCAGGTTAAACAAATGTTGAATAAAAATAAGTGTAATTACAATTTAATACTAGTTATGCATTCACAACTACTGAAGAATGAGATAGGCAGTAAGTATTGTAACTCTTAAACAGAATTGCAGTTTTGCAAATGCTGGTGTATATATGTAAACACAGCAAAATAAAGAAAAGTATTTCGGAGGTAGTGAAGAGGTATGCCACAGGGTGCTTCACAATGACAGGCAGTGATCTAAATCCTCCAAGTCAGTGAAGTGTGTAGCTAAAAGTACAGTGGTAAAAGAAACTGCTTTAGCAGCCTTCACCGAGACAAAGAAATGAGAGCACGTGGAATCCGCATCCCAAACCCAGCTTGCATCTCTCCCTACCCTCGCCCTGCGCCCCAGCCCGCAGTATCACTCGCTTAGGTCTTCCGAGCCGGACCCTGAGGTCGCCTTGGGTACCCTGTCTCCCCCTTACCTCCAGCCCCCCAACAGCCACTAGTTACCAACCGCTGACAACCCTCCATCAGACCTAAACCCACCTATCCTTGTACTCGTTCTCCTGACTTAATTGAAGTCTGCATCATTTTGGCCAGAATTATAGATGATTTCTTCAGTTTCACACACACACACACCCCTACACACCAGCTCCATAGGTAAAATAAACATGATCGGGGGAGGGTTTTGGCATTTTGTTTTTTGGGGGAGTTTCTTTTGGGAACTTATTAATCAAAAATGAACATAAATGCATTTAAAATAGAGGAGAACGGGGTTTCTCAACCTCATCACTGTTGACGTTTTGGTCCAGATGATTCTTTGTTGTCGGGCTGTCCTGTGCATTACAGGATGTTTAACAGTATTCCTGGCCCCCACCCACGAGGTCCCAGTACTGCTACCCCACGTATGACATCCGAAACTGTCCCCAGCCACTACCAGGTGTCCACTCCCAGTTGAAAATCACCAGGTTAGCCTAAGGACTTCCGGGCTGCACTCCACGCATACTCACTGTGTCTCAGCACGTTTTGTTTATTTTTCCTCATGTATTTCTCACAACTCCGAACAAATAGTGAAAATCCCCTTTTCCACATGAGCAAACAAAGACTTGGAGAAAGTACTGAGTCCTGTGTAGCCTTATGGCTTGACACTGGCACCAGGTTCCCTCCGGTTGAATTCCATCTCCCACTTCCTAGCTGTGTGACCTTGGGCCAGTTAGGTAACTTACACCCTTTCTCTGCCTCAATTTCCTGTAAGCTACTAAGAAGAGCACCTGCCTCCTGGAGCCCTTAGGAGGCTGAGCCCAGGCAGTGTATGCAGAGGACATCGGTCACGGAGGGCGGGTCGCACAAGTCACCGGGCACACACAGTAAGAAAGATACCTTGTCTGTGTCCAGTGGAGATGCAGTCATGTGAACTGGTGCTCTGTCTACCAGAGAGGACAGAAGTGGAGGCAGCGACCTTCTTCAGGGGGCCAGGGTTGAGGTCACACAGGAGACCCCAAAGGAGGCATGGGAGCTTGGGCAGGCAAGCGGGGGGCGGGGGGCTGATGTAGGGGAGCAGCGCAGGGTGGGGAGTCATGGAGGGCTACATACCATGTCATCCTCGCCATTCCAGTCGGGATAGAATTGGGCCATTGTGTTGTATCGAGTGGCTGGTTTTCTGAGAGCTCAGATCACTCCTGCAAGTATTTAGGAAGAAAATACTCTAAAAATAAAACTTATTTTGAGGTGTATAGACTTTTATAGAATGTAGGACTGTCGGGTACAAGGATGACATATAAAGCCAGTCACATTAAGGAAAATGAGAGAACCATGTAGGTATCAAAGCAATCTTCTCACATTAATCTGCACTAAAATATTCTTTGTTAGAATTATTTTCAATACATTCTTTTTCAAAATATTTGACCATTCAAAAGGAATGCATACTTTAAACACAAATTTAAATTGATTCCTTTTCTAATTCATACATGAAATAGCACTTTTTCATTTTAGCTATTCCATTAATAGCTGATAACATCGTTGGAGAAGAGAATGATGATCTACTAAGTAAACTAGGCATAAAATACTTTAGTTTTTACTTCTGTATGAACAAATGAAAATTATTTACTCACAAAAAGGTAGTCTTCCCATGCCTGAATTATTAAATGTATAAACAATGCCCACCCATTACCATTATATTCTGGGTAATGATTAAGCTTGAATCAACAAACAAATGATTAGAAACAGCAATGTGCAATGTTTCTTTTTTACCTCAAATCCAATTTTTATTTTTTTAAATATTTGAAATACATAAGATAATTTAACTTAGATTTTTAAAAGCATTCTTTATACTTAAAAATTACTTCCATATCTATTAACTCATTGAAGTGACTCACTTAGAACATTTTTGTTAATGTGGATCAAACTAGAGCATCAAATGACAACTTTAAGCTCTGGCTGCTGGCATAGTGGATAATGCGCTGGCCAGCAAACCCAAAGGTCGCTGGTTCGATTCCCAGCCAGGGCACATAACCAGGTTGCAAGCCAGGTCCCCAGTTGGAGGCAGGTGAAAGGCAACCATACATGGATGTTTCTCTCCCTTTCTTCCTCCCTCCTGGCCTTCCTCTCTGAAAATGATGAATAAAATATTTTAAAATATTTAAAAAAGAAAAACCAACAACTTAAAAGTTACCTCAATTGTCCAAATACTAGTCAATGCGAAGTTAAACAAGACGGGGTTAAATCTAAACTGTCTCGGACAGCGACTTATCTGCAGTGCCCTCTTGTCTGCCGCAGACGGGCCCTCTGGAGCACTTCAGACAGGCTCCCTGTCACCACTTGGCTCCTATGTGACGCTTTCAGCTTGGCTTGGTTTTGCTTTTGCTTTGCTCTGCTTTGCTGTAGTAGCATTTATCAGTGCCTTCTCTTTAGTTCTGCCCCCATCTTTCAACGCCATGTTGTCAGCCCACCCTGATGTACGTAGTTATTTTTCTAAAAGGAAACTCCTCACAGGTGTGGATTGGGGGTGGCTGGTTTGGGCAATGCTGAGGGAAGCGACAGCCCACTGCCCTCTTGTGCAGCGAGGCTACCAGAGGCAGGTCACTGCGGGGTTGCCCCCCAGGTGGCAAATGCAGGTGGTCCTTGGAGTCACACCAGGCACAGCACGGTGCTTCTCACACTTGGCATTTTATGGAGCCCAGTGAAGTACCAGTTTGGTTATCTGAAGGAAAAGCTACCAATTAATTGCCTTATTTATATAAGCAGAGCCATTTTCAATGATAAACCTTTAGATAACAATGAAAATAGGGTTGGGAGAATAATCTCAAATCAGCTATAACTCACAGGAGAGTTCGGTGGCATTTTCAATGACCTTGCCATTATTTTAAATTTATTTTTTAAAGTATTTCAGATCTTTGTAGAGAAAGTTAAGCATAATTCTGGTATATCTTTCTTAACCTAAAACAAAGGCAGAAGTCCCAGCAGGCATCTGAAAGGTCCGTGTGCGTCACACAGTGATTTACACGTAATCCTTCAGGGTGTACGCTGAGTCACCGTCCGGCTTTGTGGTGAGGGTCTGCTGCTGCTTGGGGGGCCCCCTCCTCGTACAGGAAGTGCAGAAGATCGCGCCCGAGGTCAGCAGCAGCATGGCCGAAATGAACCCGATGTAGACGGCCCCGCCGGGTTCGTGTTTGTTGCTGTCCGGAACCGTCAGGTCCGCAAAGGTGGCGACGATCTCCTTGGTGTACCACACTGCGGGGATCAAGCCAGAGAGCCCCGCGGACAGGAGGCAGACGCCCCCAGCAAAGCAGGCGCGACTCTTGGTTTCCCTGTCCCCGCCCAGGCGAGTGCACTGCATCCCCACCGTGGAGGTGCAGACCCCCGCAGCGGACAGCACGCAGGCCAGGACCATGGCCGCCCGCGCAGCCTGCACGTGGGTGGGGAGGGACAGCATGGAGTGCTTGAGGGTGCAGCTGAACATGCCGGTGCTGGAGCAGGTGCAGTCCATCCACAGCCCGTGCAGCTGGACGACGGCCGTGATGATGCTGGAGCCCTCGTCCACGTTCACCCTCCAGTTGGGCAGCATGGTGGCCGCCAGCACGCCAGACACCCCACAGAAGGCCAGGACGAAAGCCAGGAGCTGGAGGCCCGCGGAGGCCATGGCGCTGCCCGCAGTTCTGTCCACCTAGAAAATCCTGGGGCTGAATTGCGATGGCTCTTAGGGTTGTAGCCGGTCCTGTGCGGTAGCGAAGGCTGGGGAGAGAAGACAGGGTCGGGTTTGAGGGGAAGAGCGAAGAAACAGAAGGCTTCTGTGTGCAGCGGAGGCCGTGCCAGCCCGCACGGCCCAGGGGAAAGCTCCCACCTCCTGGGTGAGCGGGGTGGCGGGGCTGGGCGCACAGCCGAAGGGAGAGGGCTGTCCAGTTCTTAAAACTGGAGCGCAGGGAGTCTGTGCCTCGTTAGGAGACCAAGTTCCCGCCGTGAGACCTGATAAAGAATTTACAGCATTACAGGCTTTTAACTAGGTTGTAAGGAAGTAAAGAACAGTTTAACCCCACCCTTTAAAAGTAAAATATTAATATGTATTGAAAAGGTTTAAGTATTCAAAACATGTTACTTTAAACAAGTATTTGGGAAGCACCCACCATGTGCCGGCACAAGCCCTGCAGGCCCGGGTGAGCTCAGGAGAGCAAAGCCGCGGAAAGAAGCCAGTCCCCTGCCACCACCCCTGGTTTCTAGTTCATCAACACTTGCAGTAGCCTTACCAGGGACGCTTCTTTCACAGCAGGTACACGGTGCTCAGAACGAACAATTAAGCTGCTGTCCTTGTTATGAGAACGTGAGATCCTGCTAGTTGGGACCAGAATCCTCTCCTGACCCACATGCTGCACGCTGCTGCAGAACCGGTTATTCTGAACAGTTCCAAAGTAGGGACACCGGCTCCGAAATACGGACAGAAGTAACAGCGTCGTTGCTTGTCCGTGAAAGGATGTGGGAAATAACTTGACACTGTATTTTATTTTCTCTTCTATTTTTTTTAAGAGGGAAAAGTTAGCACTTTGGGTTTGGCCATGTTTTAATCGGGCAGTACTTACTGCCCCCTTTGAGAAATTTAATGATTTCTGAAGTACAACAATACTGGCCTTTCTGTATCTATGAGTTAAATTTTGAAAGATGTGGTAAAGGGGCTCTATCATGCTTCGTATATATTTGACGAAAGGCAGTGTGGGTCAGATCTTGACTTTCCAGAACCTCTCTGTGCCTCGGTATCCTCTTCTGGAAAGTGGGGAGGCCAATAATACCTGTATCGTGGAGTTAAATATGTCCGTGTATTTTAAGGGCTTGAAACAATACCCACCCCGTAGAAAGTACTCAATAAATTATAATGGGCATTGTTACCAGTTTGTTTGTTTGTTTGTTTGTTTTTAAAGATTTTTTTTTAATTTCATTATTTCTAGAAAGAGGGGAAGGGAGAGAGGCAGAGAAGGAGAGAGACATCAATGTATGGTTGACTTTCACCTGCCTCCAGCTACAGATCTGCCTGGAGACCTGGTTTGCAACCTGATTATGTGCCCTGGCTGGGGAATCGAACCTGCGACCTTTGGGTTCGCAGGCCAGCGCCTTGCCCACTGTGCTACCAGCCAGGGCTGTTATCAATTTTTATTTACTTATTTTATATCAGTTTTTTTTCTCTGCCCTAGGCTGATTTAATTCATTGGCAGATTCTTAGAGCTGAAAGAAACTAGATATGATGTTGCACATCATCACTTTTTTCAGGTTAGCAGCCTGTACCTTTTCCCATCCTCCCAGTACTCCTAGTAAAAACCTCCCCTGGGTGCTGGCTTCTGTGAGAAGCCAGGAACATGTATCTGAAGGCACAAAGTACCACTACTATCAGCTCCACTCCCTTTCCCACAAAAGAAAAAAAAAAGACTCTAGAAGGTATCAATTTGGCAAATGGCTTAGCTTTGAAGACTCCCCAAGGAGGTTGCAGCCGGCTTTTGTGAAATGCAAATCTGTATTAAAAATACGAACTTTTCTATAGTTCTAACAGCGATTCTCTAAGAAGTTAAATCCTTGGTTGTCTAAATTCCATTGCTCTATTTTTGTTCCTAGTCCTAACATGTGAAATTTATAATTTTAGGAGAGGATTTCCCTGAAATTTTGAATGCTTAACACATTGTTGACCAGCAATTTCATACAAAAGCTAATGCAAGTGCAGCATGAGTTAACTCACTATCGGGTATCAATGTTGGGGCTAGAAAACACGAGCTTTTTCGTGACTGATCAACAGTGTGTTAAGAATCAGACTCATGAGGGGAGCAAAAAGGGGATGGATGTAATACAACAACAATAAAAAAATAATAATTAAAAAACAAAAGAATCAGACTCACCTGGCTGGTGGCACAGTGGATAAGGCCCTGGCCTGCAAACCCAAAGGTCACTGGTTCGATTCCCAGCCAGGGCACATAACCAGGTTGCAAGCCAGGTCTCCAGCCAGATCCGTAGCTGGAGGCAAGTGAAAGGCAACCATACATTGCTGCCTCTCTCCCTTCCCCTCTCGTTAAAAATAGTAAATAAAATCTTAAAAAATAATAATCAGACTCACTGGAAGGATCCAAGTGCCTAGCCCACAGGAGGCGGCAGACACAAGGCCCACAGGCTGAATCTGATCTGCCTGCCACCTTGTTTTATCCGGCCCAGCACCTTCAGCCTGGCAGCACGGCTCACTTCACTGGTAAGGAGCAGTTCCATTTATACCGTCCTGCAGTGGCGTTCCGGCTTTGAAGGCACCCGAGAAGCCGATGTGGCCCCTGGTGAAAATGAGTTTGACACTCCTGGGCTAGGCTTTACCAGCTATCATACTATTTCCTTACATACGGAGACAGCAACAGAAGTTAAAGTTCTTAGAAAAAAATAAAGCTCATGTTTATAGTTTCATAATAGCTGTTTTCAGGTTTGGGCTGAGCTCCAGCCAGCTTACTAAATTACTCCCTTCCTGGCGACGTTCAGCTTGGGGATTCTTTTCAGAGCCAGACTGCTGCTCACGTTCCCTGACAGCATCTCATTTCTTTCTTTCTTTTTACTTTGCTTGAGCAACCTTTATGTGTTGATCACTCTATGCGCCGCTTCCCAATTAGAACCCTCTTTTTCCTCATTAGCCAATACTTGTTATAAATGTCGGTGTAATTCAGGCTTGCAGACAGCATGTTCATCTTAATTAACAAGCACGGGTGGTGATTAATCACAGACAGCCCAAGTCAGAGTGAACAGTATGACGTTGCGTTCCTCTAGCATAGCGCTCACTTGTGGTAAATACTGGACTTGAAGGGCTTTCTTCTGCCTACAGAACTGGGGCAGAAAGAATTTGTTCCCCAAAATCAAGGTCACTGTTCTGTTTCTTTTGTAAAAACCCAGTGACAGCTATGGTGCTATGGAATCTGTTGGTTTTTCCCCTCTCCAGGCACAAGCATGATACAGTTTATGGCCCATTCCCTCACATTTCTGTCAGGGAGACAGTAAAGGCATACTTTGTGCAAACGGCTGCGAGACTGGCGGTGAGCAAACTTAGTTCTAAGGAGAGAACTCTCATGCCTCTGCCACTCGGCGCTCGCAGGGCGACGCGTGTTGGGCTTGCGAACCAGTTGCCAGAGCCTGGAGTGGAGGGCGTTAAAGTGAAGTCAGTTTTCCGGCCAGAGTGGATGGATAGCAAAACTAATACTTAACAACAGGTTTGCAACTTAAAATTCAAATGAAATACTACTTGAGTACTTAAAGAGGTCTACTTAGCATCAAGCGTAATAGAAGCTTCTCAGTTTCCGTACCTTTTGTCCGCAGCCGTGGGTGCCTCAGTGCTGTTCTGTCAGTTGTCTCGGAGTGAACCCCAGGGAGGGGTGATGGGGGAGGAGGCACCGCTCACTCCGTGGTGTCTGAATATTAGTGATAAAGCTCCACCAAGCTGACTGGCAAACAGTGGATAAAGAGCAACATAGAATAATGAGAGGTAAAAACTGCTGATGGGGCCAGAAGATAAATACCAGGTTCTCCATCTCATTTTTTGAACTGTGGGAGAATTAAGAAAGGAGGGGCGGGGAAGGGAGGGAGTTGTTGTTACAACAGGAGTTGTGGAAACCTGAAAGCTAAAAATGCTTTTGTGTCACAGTATACAGAGGAGGAATTCTTTGGGAGCACACACAAAGGCTTTCTTTTCTTTTAATACTATGTTTTAGTCTGTAGTCGTAATTTATTTTTATGCTGGAAGATAGTTTATTATTTGATATCTCCAATTATACAGTTATTCTTTATGGTCTGAAATATTTTTAACTAGCTTATGCTTTGCAAATGATAGTTGAGACTTTTATTTTTAAAAGATTTGATTTGTTTATTTTTAAAGAAAGGGGAAGGGTGGTAGAAAGAGGAAGAAAAATATCAGTTGGTTGCCTCTCGCCTGCCCCCAACTAGGGACCTGGCCCACAACCCAGGCATGTGCCCTGACTGGGAATAGAACCTGCACCCTTTCAGTTCACAGGCAGGCACTCAATTGCAAAGCCACACCAGCCAGGGCTGGACTATGTTTTTATTCTGGTGCTTGTGGCTTGTCTATAGTCAAGATTCACAAAATTGGTAGCTTTCAAAGTAAACATCTAAAAGATCCTTTTTTTCAATATGTATTTTTAAACAGAAGAAAGCCCAGCAACAACTACTGATTAGCATTTTGTTGAGTAAACATACAGGAATTTTGGGGGCAGTGTCCTGAATTTTCTTCTATGATTCTTTCCACTGAGAAAGGTTTCTGGAGTATAGTTAAATATCAGAGCTTTTAGAAACCGTTGTAAAGAAATTACATCAAAATGGTGTGATAAAACAGATGAAACATTGAAATAAAATATTGAGATTCTAGATCACAAATAATGGTACAGACATATTCCACCCCCTTCTATTTTGGGTTCTCAATTTCTTCCTCAGTAATTTTAATTCTACAAACTAAATTCATATTCACTACGTAGAAAGGGAGATAATTTAATGATTTGATTTAAAGTATTTTTGAACTGCTGATAGCCATGCCATGTTAGATGTTAGCCATTTCTTTAAAAGCAATGAATAATAAAATTTACTTATGTGGGGTTTGTTTTTTGTTGCTTTTAATCTTTTATAATGCTGGCATTTAGCAAGATATTAAAAATCTAATTGCTGTGGACTTACTTTGCAGCCATGGCACTCTAATTTCGTTACAGAGACTGACTCTCCTCCTCTGTTTCATGGAAATGTCTGAGCAGCCCCTTGTATAAAATACTGGATGAGCTGGAGTTGAAGTTCAGGTGCTCACAGGAACAGCATGGTGTCACTGCTGCATCGGAAGTCACCCCCGGATCCCTTTAGTGTCCTGGCTAGTTTGGCTCCTACCATGCTTGCTGGTACAGGGTCACCTGTGTGGAGGCAGACAGATGGCGGGCGAGGGACACACCTGCTGTCATCCTTGACCCCAGCACAATGCAGCTGGCTGAGAACAAATGGCTAAGCTTGCTCTAATGTTCATGACTATTTTCAAAATGCTTTTGGTAATTCTTCTGCCTTGATACTTACTCAGTATTAACTGTGTTTTAAAATGGCAAATTCTGAAATGCAGATCACTTATGAACTGCAGACCTTTAGTCAGGCAGAATTTTTTACATACAAAAGGATCTGGAAAGTTGAGATACATAGAGAAATACTGCTCATTGACTATTATCTATTTGTAAAGTGGACAGAATTAAAGAGCATTAAATCTCTGGATAAATCTTAGCTTATCTTTCCCTCAGTTTATGTCTCTTCTCTGCCCCTGTCCCAGGCTGTGTATCCATTTGCGGATATGACATCACGGGTAGACATCTCAGACCTCTCACGGAGCTCCTGGCCTTGCCCACAGCACACCCCTTCGTGGCAACTCATGCTGGATCTTAAAACCATTCTTGACCCCATCCAGTCAGCCAGCCAGTTGCTCTTTCTAAACTTCAAACTGCATCAAGAATCCTGCCCGCTCTGAGCCTCCTGGGTGGAGCTCTCAATGTAACCCTGACGAGGGCCGTGCCCTGCCTGCCTGCGTGTTGCCGTTTCTTCTGGCCAGGCTGGCGCTGCCTTATCTTACACTAGGGTCCAACGAACATGAATCAAAGACTTCAGAGACTGAGTTTGAGTATAGAAAAGAGCATTAATGAGGCTAGACATTAGCTTTGCATCAATAAAAGTGTAAATTTGTCCTTTCCAAATGAGACTAATTTCAGGTGATTTTGCAACTCTTGAGTTTTATAATTTTGATGTAATAAAAATATCTACCATTTATAAGCTGATTCCTGTATGCTGGATACTGTTTGTTTCATTCTCAAGCCTATGAGATAACAGGAATCCTCATTTTATAGATGAGGAAACTAAGCTCCAGAGAAGCTGAAACAACTTGGGTAGTAAAATGAGCAAGTGGGAGCCAAGTCCAGAATCTTGTGATTTTTGAAGTCTTTCTGCACTCATAACGCTGTCCTGCCTCTGCTTGGAATGTGTTTTGCAGTCTCATTACAATGAGTCGCTTTTTTCTGGGGTGTCCGGATTAAGCTACAGAACAGACCTACCCTGACATCTCTGCAGCTTTACGTATAAACGTGAGCTGCTCGCGCATCCTAAGTGACTGCCGGGTGGCCGGCCAGCGACTCAGCAGCAGTCCATCCATTTTTGTCTTTAAAATGTTTTCATGTTTCTATTTTTAAGGAAAAATTACCTGTGATTTCCTTCGCATTTCTCTTAGTGATGATACTCTGGATATTCAGAAAAGCTGCTCTTTGCTTTCTGAAAGACTCGGTCATTTAACTGAATATTTGAGAAATGATAACAGTACCGTACCTTTGTGTGAGGATGTTCTTCAGACCTGTGCTCCTCGCCCCTGCGGACCACCATCTGGCTTGGGGAAAGCCTGGAGGCCCAGCTCCTGGCCAGTGGCTCCAGTTTCATTGGTCCGAGACCATGACCAGTCATTGTGTGTTTAAAATGCTGCCCGCTTAATTCCAATGAAAAGTTGAGGTTCTGACTTTAAAAAACAAGGTCTCTTTGTACTGGCTTTCAGTTCAACCTCGAAAATAATAGAAGTTCAGAATAAGATAAAATTGTCCTCTGTTCCAGGCCCACAAATTTCAAATGATTGGTTTAATCTTAAAGCAATGTTTCTCTTCTGACCCACTCTTAGGGAATCAGCAGTGTCAGTTGGGAACACAATTCGTTCATTATTTTCCTCCATCTTTATGGTCACTTTAGTTGTAATAGAATGTTTTAGATCAGTGTAAAGACTCTTAATTTTTAAAATGGCATTTTGTAGATTAGTTGGTAATAGTGGAAATGAAGATGAATATTCTTGGATTTATATACGTCCCCAAACGTCTAACAAGGCCATCCTAGTTCCTGGTGACTCCAGTAGCAAGTTGGTACAGGTTCTGCATATAAGTTGTACTTCCAGTTGCTCTATTGTCTATTATCGTATTTTTACATCTTGTTACTTCTGAGAAAGGACCTTAAAGGCTTGTTTTCCGTCTTCGTTACATTAGTTTAAAATACTAAAACTGCGGATTGTGGTGACATTAGCAGACCCACCTAGTCTCATAAATAATGTAAATATACATTTGTTGTGGCTTTACCGTTGCATGCATTCTCTTTGCTCAAAGAAGCTTCAAAGTGCAACCATCTGTTGATAGCATCTGAGATTGTGGGCTGAATGCACCCAGCTTGGGTTCAGCTCTCAGTCACTGCCCCTTCTCCATTTCTTCTCTTCCCTGTGATTCTCCCTCTTTACCCAGTGGGATCCTGCCTCTTGGTCCCAGCCCACTCTAGGGTTCTGGGTGGGTTCATGTGTGCTTTCTGATCCTGCCAACCAAGAGAGCTTGCAGCAGTTTGATCCTTAGTTATTTTTGTATCTCCCGTGACACATGGGGAGGACTGCAAGGGCCCCCTATACCGCCGCAGTTAACCTAGTCAAGTCACCACGTGAAAGATGACGTGGAGCAGCTATAGAATTCACCTTTAACAAGACTGTCTAGCCAGAAACAAGAAGAGCAGGACAGCACAACACTTAAAGAAGAAATATTTTTCAGCAGAAGGAGAGCAGGGCTATGCCACCAGCAGCTGGACCAGGCGCCAGCCGGGCCAGGCTTGGCACCAGTGACTGTCCCAGCCTCAGCCTGTACACGCTCACTTCCACTCTGTCGCCATAGTACGAGTTAGCTGTGCAGCTTGAACATAGCATCTCGTCTCTTTGGCAGTTGTAAATTAATATATTGACTGGTGTTGAATGAACATATTTCCATCCATTTGTTTATCGGTTTTTTAAAAATAGTAATAACTTTTTTTATAGCAGCAGCAGTTATTGAGTGCCTTGTGAGTTTGCTTAGGTCATTCCTAGGAGCTGGTTCGTGCTGAGGTGTTGGAGCCTCTCAGGTCTGCTAGGACCCGGTGGCACCCAGGGTGCTGTCGGGGTGACTTGCCCACCCCGCAGCTGCGGTGGGAGCAGGGTGCTCCTGGGGTGCTGTCACGCAGACACCACGGTCCTGGTTTGTGGGAAAGGTCAAGGTTTTAGAAAGGGGTTTTCCCATGATCATTTGGAAACTGCAGGTTAGATAGAACACAAGATCCTAACCCAGTTAGTTCTTGCCCCTCTTGCACTTTGTTTAGAATTAAGTGTTCACTCCTTTCCTGGGACCAAGGAACCCTGGCTCATCTTGTTGTTGTTGTTGTTACCAGTTGACATAATTTGCATATGTATATACGTACATATGCATGCATAGTTTACAGTTGAAAACTCTATTTCCATCTCCTCTCCTGCTGGGCGTCTTCTCTCTTAGGCATGTTTCTCAGCGTGCTTTCAGCTCTGTCATTCTCTTCCATGCTTATGCTCTGAGGAAAACAACCATTCCAAGGTCTGCAGGAGGAACAAAAAGGTCAGGTGGAACTTTTGTAGAAATTAGCATTGTTGTGATAACACACACAAATTGTCAACTTCAAAGGTAGATATGCGGCTACTAACTGTCAATCTTTTTAAATACATTGGTTTGGAATACTTTTAAAGTTTTTGAGTTTTAAGGTTGTACAACCAAAATTCTGTCCTTAAATTGGGCTTGACCAGAGTTATAGGTAGAATAAACTGTAGGAAACTTGATTTCCATTTGTAAATATTTTGTCTGCCTACAGAGTGCGTTACTGTAGTGCCGTGGCATGAGTGACTTGTACTCTCGTCTGGGGAAGTTGGAAGTGCAGGTGCTGCCGCTCCGCTGCAGATGTCATGAGCTGGGGTGGGCTTCTGAAGGCGAGGGAGTGGAGGGGCCGCCGGCTGCCCCCAGTGGTGCACACCATGCTCTGTCGCTCCACCTGACTCTGAACGTGACTCCCAGTCCCCCATCCACTGGAGCTGACAGCCTCAGAACCAGTAGACCTTTCCATCCCACACAATACCATTGGAGTCATTCTTGTGTTGTTCTTGAGGTATAATTGATTATTCTTTGCAGTCACTTTTTTCTCATTCCTTCTATCATCATCCTCAAGTTAGGATTCTATCTCTGCTGATTAAATTGTGATTGACTTTCTAATCAGTTTTCCTCTCCATTGGTTTGTCCTTTCATGGCTCGAATGTCATGGAAGGTGTTGAAGACCCTTTCCAAGACCATGGAAATACTGTTTCACGTGGTGGTAGTTAGTCAGTTCTTTGGCGTATTATGATCATCTCAGTGTCAGGAATCAGGCCATACATCCTTCAGTATTGACCATATCATGCTGATCTGAGATCTGACTTGACACTATCTAAGCTTTGAGATGTAATAGCTTCCTTACCCCCGGTCTCTTACGGGTCCAGAGTCTGGGCGAGCTCATAATCAGCCATGTCCTGGACACCATGGCCTAGAAAGGAAGCACTGCCCCAGCCTCTTGCAGCCGAGGCCGCTGTGCTAAGAAACTTCATCTCAGCTGGGAAAGGCAGCGACATCAGTGGATTTGAGAGAGAATTATTTTAAGTTCACTATAAATACCTTAATTTGACATTTTAGTAAGCCATTTTAGTGTACTGACAGACTGAGTTTGGAGAAGGGCTGGCAACATCGAGCAGGAATTTTTAAGTGCATTTATTCTGTGTACTGACTTCAATTTTGTCATCAAACCCTTAAAGAGACTTAAAATCAAGGAAGGGGGAAAAAGTAATTTTAAATAAGGATTCAATTATAAGTAAAAAGCATTTTTGCATCTGTTACCATGGTTACCAAGCAGCCTTCCTGTGGCTTCAGAGAAAATGGGCTCCATTATTAAAAGTAATTCAGGGCCATGCTCTGGGAGGTGCGGGTAGAGGCTGGTGACAGTGCTAGAGGGGGTGTCCCAGAGAAGCAGGCCATGTTACTGGAAGTGCCTTTCTTTGCAGGGAGTTTTACGGGGTCCCCTACTAAGAGCAACTGTATTTGATTATGAGGTGAAATTTTAGTCACAAGACACCACTCGCCAACTGGGTGCCAAAATTTAAACGTTGGAAGTCTCTGGTTTACCTAGAGCGCTGCTACACTGGGGCAGGGTGGTAAAGCTGTAGGGAAGCAGATGTCAGGCATTTCCTGTATTTGCAAACGCCAACTGTACCTCAAAGGAATGACATAAAGAGGAGGCCAAGTTTTTAAATCCAGGGAAGCTGGAAGTGGTTTTTATACTGGAAGGAGAATGCCTCTGTCCCTGATTCATGTGTTTGGTCTGAGCAGTATCTGAACATTAGAGTTTTGGTATTTCCTGCGCCCAGGGTTAGACAGGGCTTAAGTTTATCTCTGTGGAAACTAGGAGGCCTCGGGTGATGCCTAGTGACTGGGAGAATTCCTCTCAGGACCATCTCGGGGCAGTTGGGAAGGAGTGGACTGAAAGGACTGAAGGGGGCCTGAGCCACGGAGGACGACAGAAGGAGAGGTAGGGACAGGAATGCCAGGGGACAGCGTGGAGAGGAACGGAGTGACCTGCTGGGTCAGCTTGCCAGCGAGGCACTCAGAGCCCCCGAGGACAGACGGCGCTGCTGGCTCCTCCAGGCGCCCACCTGGACTGCCTCATGCGCACCTTGGGTCACCTTTATCCTCCTGTCCAAAGGGTCTCACGTCATGCAAGTGTTGATCCTCCACCTAAAAGCAAAAACACCCGCCGCCTCATAGAACACAAGCCCGTTTTAAGGAGTTCTGTCGCCACAAGACTGTTTTGAAGTGAGCCCTCCTGAGGGAACATGACAAGCCCTTGAAGTATTTGAGAAGTAGAGTTCCTTTGCCGAGACGTTGGGACCAGCCACCCCTCATCACGTGCCATACCGCTGCCTTGGCCTTCGCAGAGTGTGTGATGCTCTCGGTGGCAGGTTCAGCAGTTCCTTGGAGAGAACTGGCTCCCGTTCGGAGCACATGGTCTCTGGCTGGTGTCTTTGTGTGTGACTCACGTTCTCCCTTGTCTGTACCCTCAGTGTCGTTCCTTTGTTATTCCGAACATATCCTTGTGAATCACCATGAGCCCATTTTAGAGTAAGTCAGGCTATAAATCTATGAGATGCGCTGGAAAAGTTTTATTTTCTGATAATTAAAGAATCGCCACGGCTGGCTGCAGCTTACCGTGGAAGCGGTGACATTTTGGTGGTCTCCTTTCTTCCCTTTGCATCCTGCTTGTGCCTCCAGGGGCATTTCAAGTCGCTACCAGGGAGGTTTGTGGCTGTGCAGATGACACTCGTGAATTCCATCCAGCAGACTGATCGTGTCCTAATCGAGTCCCTTTCTGGGGAGTTTCACACGAAGTGGTCCTCGGAGGCCCATCTGCCTTCTCCCTTGGTTTTGAAGCCCAGTCTTACAGTCAGAACGGCTGCAGCAGATTTTTACTCACTCTAAAGCTAAATAAACAAAACATCCGGAGGCTGTGTATTCTGCCTGCTGATGTGAATGGTTATGTGGCTTGACCCTAAAGGCCACTGTAAAACTGCATTTTAAGCCTACGTGATGGTCAAGCACAGGTCCGGGGCATGTCTTACAGGACCGAGGCCGCCAGCTGTGCTTTCTGAGTCGGCGCAAATCAAGCGTGGCCTCTCCCCTGTGTAGGTGAAACTCAGGGCCATGTAGAGGCTTATTTTTGACAACCCTTCCTCCTGTGCTTGACCAAGACAAATTGTTGAGGAGTTACGGCATACAAAGTGACGGATGCTTGCTTGTACCAAAGGTGGACGTGGGCGTGGTGCACTTCACTCCCCTGACTCGGCCCAAGATAGAGCAGCCGTTCCAGCTGGTGGAAAAAGTGGTGCAGAACGTATTTCACCTCCGGAGGAAATACTGCCATCGCGGCCTCGGGTAAGAATGCCTTCCCTTCCTCTCTGTAGCACCCGTTACGGCATCCTCAGTCACTGCCGTTAAGAAGCGTTTTCACAAAGAATTCTTCAAGCTCGCAACACGTATTACTGTCAGTGCCAACCCTATGTCACGCAGACCTCGACTGCCAGGGCAGTAAAACACAGACCGGGAGTCAGGCTGAGGGGCCACCTGCAGGTTGGGTTTGGTTTTATCAGAAGTCCAACCTCAAACTGACGTCAGGTCACACAGTTTGTAATGACTCTGTACAGGAAAGGTCGTCATTTCTCAGTCAGGACTTGGACCACCAGAGCTGTTGACTCAACATTTCTGACACTAAATGTGTGGGTTTAAAAAAAAGTTTATTGAAGGGTAGTTAGCACACAGTACTGTATTCATTTCAGGTGTATGCCATAATGATTAGACACTTACATACCTTACAATGTGTGGTCACCACAAGAAGTCTAATAGCCGTCTGTTACCATGCAGTTACCATGATATTATTGATGATATTTCCTGGGCTGTGCACTGCCCATGCCTTAGTTACTTCAGGTCTGGAAGTTTGTACCTCTTACTAGCCTTCACCTTTTCACCCATCCCTGCCACCAGTTTTTCTTTACGTGTCTGTTTCTGTTCTGGTTTGTTTGTTTGATGGTTTATTTGTTAAGATCCCACATGTAAGTGAAATCATATGGTACTTGTCTTTTTCTGTCCAACTTGCTTCGCTTAGCATAATACCCTCTGGGTTCATCCCTGCTGTTGCAAATGGTATTCTTTTTTTAAGCTTTATTTATTTTTAGAGAGAGAAAAAGGAAGAGAGGCAGAGAGGGAGGGAGACATCAGTGCACAGTTGCCTTTCACCTGCCTCCAGCCATGAATGTGGCTGGAGACCTGGCCTGAAACCTCGTTCTGTGCCCTGGCTGGAAATCAAACCAGCGACCTGTGGGTTCACAGACCAGCGCCTTATCTGCTGTGCCACCAGCCAGGGCTTATGTCATTCTCTTTTATGGCTGAGTAATATTTATATCTTCTTTATTCATCTTTCAATGGACACCTAGATTGTTTCCATTATCTTGACTATTGTAAATAATCCTGAAATGAACATGGAGGTGCACATATCTTTTTAGATTAGTCCTTTCATTTTAGTCAGCTAAATTTCAGAGGCAGAATTGCTTGGTTGAATGGTACTTTTATTTATTTATTTTGAGGAACCTCCATACTGTTTTCTGCAGTGGCTATACAAATTTATAATCCCACCAACAGTGCACGAGGGTTCCCTTTTCTCCACATCCTTGCCAACACTTGTTGTTAGCTGACTTTTTGATGATAATCATTCTGTCAGGTGTAAGATGATATCTCATTATGGTTTTAGTTTATAGCTGCGTGATGAATAGTGATATCCAGGATCTTTTTATATTTCTGTTAACCATCTGTATGTCTTCTTGGAAGAAATGTCTATTCAGGTCCTCTACCCATTTTTAAATCAGATTGTTTGTTTTCTTATTACTTGTATAAGTCCCTTATAAATTTTGGATATTACCCCTTACCAGATACATTATTTGCAAGTATCTTCTCCCATTCAGTTTGCAAAAATCTTCTCCCATTTTTTGTTTGGTTGGTGATTTTTTCACTGTGCAGAAACTTTTTAGTTTTACATAATCCCATTTGTTTATTTTTGTTTTTATTTCCCTTGCCGGAGAAGATATAACCAAAAAAGTATTGCTAAGACTAATGTCGAAAGGTTTACTGCCTATGTTTACTTCTGGGATTGTTATGGTTTCAGTTTTAAATTTAAATCTGTAATCCATTTGAGTTTATTTTTGTATATGGTGTCAGAAAGTGATCCGGTTTTCTTTCTTTCTGCATGAGTCTGTCTAGTTTTCTGAACATCACTATTGAAAAGACTATTATTTCTCCACTGGATATTCTTCGTTTATTGTGAATTAATTGACCGAATAAGCAAGGGTTTATTTCTGGGCTCTCTGTTCTGTTGAACTATGTACCTGTTTTTTTGTGTCAATACCATATTCTTATTATAGCTTTGTCATGTAGTCTGAAATCAAGGAACATATAATCTCCAACTTTGTTCTTCATTTTCAGGATTGCTTCATTCTCAAAATTTGACTGTTCGGGGCCTTTTGTTATTCTGTATAAATTATAAGATTACGTGTTCTACTTCTAAGAAAAGAATAATTGGTAGTTTGATGGGGATTTCATTAAATATGTAGATTGCTTTGTGTAGTACGGACATTTTAACAGTATTAATCCATCTAATCCATGAGCACGGTATATCCTTCCATTTTGTTTGTATTCTCTTCAGTTACTTTCTTTAGTGCCTTATAGTTTTCAGAGTATAGGTCTTTCACTTCCTTGGTTAAATTTACTCTTAAGAATTTTATTCTTTTTGATACATTTGTAAATGGGGTGGTTCTCTTAATTTCTCCTTCTAATTACTTGTTATTGGTGTGTTGAAATGCTAGTATTTTGTTGAGAATTTTAGCACCTGTGTTCATTAGGCATATTGACTTACAATTTTCTGTTTTTGTAGTGTCTGTCTAGGTTGGATATCAGGGTAATACTGGCCTCAGAATGACTTGAGAAGCATTTCTACCTCTTCAGTTTTTTAAAATATTTTGAAATGGATGGGCATTAATTCTGCTTTAAAAGTTGGTAGAATTCACCTATGAAGCCATCTGGTCCTGAATTTTTCTGTCTTAGGAGCTTTTTAATTACTGCTTCAATTTTGTGGGAAGTAATCAGACCGTTCAGTGTCTGTTTCTTCCTGGTTCAGTTTGGGAAGGTTGTAGGTTTCTAGAAATGTGTCCATTTCTTCTAAGTTGTTCAATGTTTTGGCATATAATTATTCATAATGTTCTTTTCTTTTCTTCCTATATTCCCCATCCAAAAGTTGGCAAATGCTCTTGATTTCTGCAAATTCATTTGGAATTACTCCTGTAGTCTCACATCTCAGCCTAATTGGCTACTGGTCTATGTAGTAGACTTTTTAAAAATATTTTAAATTTTCAGTGACAGTTGATACACAATAATATAGTAATCACAACCCAGTGATTAGATTATTATGTAACTTGCATCGATCACCCCAGTAACCATTGTACCCAGATAACAAGGTGCATAGTTATTAAAGATTATTAACTTAACTATAACTTAACTATATTTCCTATGCTGTACTTGACATCCCTGTGAATATTCTGTAACTACTAATTGGTACGTAGTCCCTTCACCTTTTCCATTTACATCCCCACCTCCGCGTCCATCTGGAAATCATCAGCCTCTTTTCTGTATCTGTTTCTGTTCTATTTGTTCTTTCTTGTTCTTTAGAATCAGCATATAAGTGAAATCATGTGACATTTGTCTTTCTCTTATTCTGCTTAGCACAGTATCCTCTAAATTCACCCATGTTATTGAAGATGGTAAGATTTCTTTCTTTTTTTTTTTGTAGCTGAGTCATATCCCATTGTCTGTATGCAGCATTTCTTCTTTATCCATTCAGTGTTGATAGACCCTTTAGTTACTTACAAATCTGGCTACTGAAAATAATGTAGCAGTGAACGCATGGATGTGTATTTCTTTTGACCTAGTGTTTTTGTTTCTTCAGGTGGATGTCCAAAAGTGCTGGGTCCTTCATCAATTTTTGTGAAAGCCTTTGCTCTAGAGTAGTGCTACCAAGCTTTTTTCCCCCATGAAATATCTTTTTTCATTCCTTTACTTTCAGTCCGTGTGTGTCTTTCAATCTGGAGTGACTAGATATATATATATATATATATATATGGGCCTTTTTTTGTCTTTTCATTTAAATCCATTTACATACAGTCAGCAGAAGATTTCAGTTCTTGTAGACTTTATTTCTGACTGTTGCTTTTTTATGTTTCCTATTTCTTTTTTGAAGTTCTCACCAAGTTCATGGACTCTTCTACCAAGTTCACTAAGCATCTTTATAACCCATGTTTTGAGCATCTGGTAGATTGCTTGTCTCCATTTTGTTGAGATTTTTCTCTAGAGTGCCTGTTCTGTACTTTCTTCTGGGACATGTTTCTTTGTCTCGTTCAGGCTGCCTCCCTGTGTTTGTGTCTATGTATTAGGTAGAGCTGCTCTATCTCCCAGTCTTGCTAGAGTGGCCTGACGTCGGTGGTGTCCTGTAGGCCCAGCGGCGCAGCCTCCCCACTAACCGGAGCTGGGCCCACCAGATGTGCTCCTCCCCTATGGGCCGTGCACACCTCCTGTTGCAGCTGAGCCGTGATTGCTGTTGGCAGGTCAGGAGGAGGCCGGTGGGCTGCGGGGACTGGCTGCGACCACCGCAGAGGAGCTGCTGTGCAGGGGCTGATGTCGCAGAGCAGGGCTCGCATCAGCAGGGCACTGGTGCCACTGAGTCTGCCTCTTGAGCGTGTCACAGATGGAGGTAGTTGGGTGGTGCAAGCCGAGGCCAGCTGCTGCCCGGGACCTGCCCGGGGCTGACCCAGTGAGCTGCACATCCACCTGCAGACGGCTGCTCCTCGTGCTGGGCTTGGAGCTGCCGGGGAGAGGCCACGTAGCCCACGGCCAGCTCTGCTGGTGCCGGGCGCGCTGAGGCCAGGTGCTGCTTGTTTGGTGTTGGTGAACTTTTGAGAGAGTTAAGCAGTCCCACAGCATGAGCCAAGACATGCCATTTATGTGGAAAAGCCTTTAAAAATGGCTTCAGTGGGCCAGCATGTCGGGTAACGGGGTCAGAGTCTCAGGAACTCAACAGGTGGGACACACTGTTTCTTAACCAGGTTGATGGAGAAGAAGATATGGCACCTTGCCTTCTGTCCCCGGCAGGGGCGGATTCAGCCTCTGCCAACGCTTCTCTCTAGAAGAAGCGGCCGGAATTTCCTCACCGCTCACCCCAGCCTTTCTCGTGCTACTGGCCCAGCACAGGCTGTGGAAGGAATGAGTCCGAGTCCGTTTGTGGGCCCTGAAGAGAAAGGGCTGCATTTCCAGCAGTGTCCTTAACACACTCGGCAGCAGGCTCCACTGGTTGTCAGCGTTAGCTAGGAGGACTTCTCTCCGGACGTTGGGCCCCTGGGCGGGTGCGGGGGCCTGGTGTGGGACTGGACCCCTCAGTCCTCAGGGGTGACCTCCACAGCCAAGGTATTCCTTGGTTTTTACCCACCACCCGTTGGGTGTGGGACCAGCTTAGCTCGTTCTCTGCCTCCCCCACTTCCACCAGTCTTGACATGGCAGCTCTTTAACCCCCTAGCTGTAGGACTTCTGAGGGTTTCAGGTGGTTCTGAATGACGGCTGTTACTCAAGTTTCGTTGAAATTTTTGTGTTTTGGGGAGGATGCAGGTACTGCATTTACCTACTCCACCATCTTGACTGAGAGCGCCACATTTTCCTTTTATGATCCTTTGGGTTTCTGTGGTGTAAGTCCTAACTTCTCTTTCATTTCTGATTTCATTTCTCTGGGCTCGCTTTTTTTCTACATGAGTCTAGCTAAAGATTTATCAGGTTTTTAAGATTTTATTTATTGCCCTGGCTGGTGGCTTGGTTGATTGGTGCTGGCCTGTGGTTCGATTCCCCAGCCAGGGCATATAACCAGGTTGCAAGCCAGGTCTCCAGCCAGGACTGTAGCTGAAGACAGGTGAAAGGCAACCATACATTGATGCTTCTCTCCCTTTCTTCCTCCCTCCCTGCCCTTCTCTCTGAAAATAACAAAATATTTTTTAAAATAAGATTTTATTTATTGTTGTATTACAGTAGTTTCATTTTCCCCCATTGCTCTCCCCTGACCTGCCCTCCCTGCCCCACCCCCAGTCAGTCCCCACCTCACTGTCCATGTCCGTGGGTCCTTCACACGGGCTCCTCGACTGAACCCTTCCCCTAGTCACTGTCATTCTGCCTTTCTTTCATGTCTCTCGTTCTGTTCATCAGTTTAAGTGAGATCATACGATAGTTATCTTTTTTCACCTGGCTTATTTCACTAAGTATGACACTCTCCAGTTCCATCCATGCTCTTCACAAATGATAGGAGTTCCTTCTTTCTTTCTGCCACGTAGAACTCCATTGTATAAATGTACCCAAGGTTTTTGATCCATTCATCCAGTGATGGGCACTTAGGTTGTTTCTAGCACTTGGCTATTGTAAATAGCACGGCTATTTACACAGGGATGCAGTTACCTTTTAGTTTCCATCATTTTATTTCTTTTTTAGTCTGTTGGACTTCTGATTTTTATAATATTGTTCCTTCTACTTAATTTCAGTTTTGATTGTTCTTGTTTCTTTAGGTGTAAAATTAGATTTGGGACTTTTGGTTGTTTGTGTCTTAAAGTAGATCTATATTACTGTGAATTTCTCTCTTATATGTATCCCATGCATTTTAGGAAGTTGTTTGCATTTTCATTTCCTGTTTTGTTTCCTCTTGATCTATTTATTGGTACTTCCCTAGCATGTTGTTTAGTCTCCATGTTTTTGTGTCCTTTGCAGTTTTCTTCTTGTAATTGATTTCTAGTTTTGTATCAATGTCACCAGAAAAAAATGCTTGATAATTATTTCAGTTGTCTTTAATTTATTGCTGCTTATTTTGCATTCTAACATGTAATCTGTCCTAATGTTGCATGTGCTGCACTTCCATGGAATATATAAGTTTTGGGATGAAATGTTCTCTTGTTATCTATTAATTCACTGTGGCTTAATGTGACATTAAGGCCATTGCTCCTTTAATGATTGGGCAATGCATCCATTGTGCGTGTTCAAGTCCCTAACTCTTACTGTAATATTGTCAAGTTCTCCTTTTTATTGATATTTAGTTGCTCCTGTGTTGCGTGCCTAGATGTTTACTACTGTTTTACTCTGTTCTTCGGTGGACCTTTTTATTATTATGTAATATCTTTGTATCTTTTTACAGTCTGTATTTTAAAGTCTGTTTTGTCTAATATGAGTTTTGCTACTCCAGCATTTCTATATACATGGAGTATCTTTTCCATCCCTTCATTCTCTTAAGTCTTTTGGTCTGAAGTTTCTTATAGGCAGAACATAGGTTGAGTCTTTTCTTTCATTCAGCCATCCTGTGTCTTTTGATTGGAGTGTTTAGTCTGTTTAATTTAATTATTGATAGGTATGTACTTATTGCCATTTTGTTATTTTATAATTTTTCTCTATTTCCTCTTGATCTCTTCCCTTGTGTTTTGCTGGTTTCTTTTTTTTTTTTTTTTTTT